>SNQN01000334.1:0-13241 GCA_008642245.1 Bassia scoparia | reverse complement strand
CGATATCCAGATGCATTGGTAATGCGAAGTACCACTGGAAAAGTATATAAAAATCTATTTTACAATACACCGACTGAATATTTAATATAACCCACAGGGTTAATTGTGCTCCAGGTGATGCTACATGAACCTGCCCTGAACATGAAACCCGAGCAGTATGACTGTCAGTCCGCCGAAGCTCTTGCCAAAGGAGAGTCTTCCACCAGCACAGAGCACTAACCAGGAAAGCCAGTTGTGGGGTTGTGCTGTGACAAAGAGTAGTAGAGCAAGTGCCAATGAGGGGACTGTACCTGAAATGCTGTCCAACTTGGAGATGACCCGGGAGCCCTTCACCAGAGGAAGATAGTGCAGGTGAACTTGAAAAGATGGTGATTGCAGCTGAGGGATCCAGCTTGAATGCTCCTGCCTAGGAACCGGTGGCTACCTGGTTGAAATGGGAGGCTTCAGTCCAGTGGAAGTCTCCTTATATGCTCCTTGATTATGCTCCATTGTCTGCCCCTTTCTGCTTCTTTAGTCTTTATCCAAAAAACAATTTAATTTTGCCTTGAATATTGGCTTGTTAGCTTGAACCATTTACTTTAAGCTTGACTATTTGGAGAAAACAATGGCTACTTGGCCCATTAAGGGCCCTCTTTTGGAGCCACAGCCAGGCAAGCACCATTTAATGTAACAATTTGCCCCCATAAGCAGTATCTGCTTCCATTAACTTTGTTTGGTATGACTTTAAATTCATGCTTTTTTTAAATGTTCACTTATTACCCTATGAATCCATAAAATTCCATAATTCCTGGTATCTGTGTTTATAAACACATAGATAGGAATTTTGACCACAGGTTTGATGAAATACCAGGGGTACTTAGTTGTCCCCCCTGGATTGTATGATTTAACTGATGATAAATTCAAGAAGTCATCTGGTTGTCACTTTAAAATTTCTAGAAAAAAAAAGTCAAAATTATAGGCAATAGTTTGCATATTATTAAGTGGTTTTAAAAAATGTATGCAAAAAACAAAAATGCATATTTTTAGTTATAATCTTTACCAGGGTGTACTACTTGTCTCCCCAAGACATTATTATGTTAAATTATTTAGATTATAATTTAACCATATAATGTTCTATGTTCGAATTACCTAGCTATGCAACCATATTAATATATGCAAAGTTACCGGAGGATGCTCCTTTATATATTTTTTTGCATGAACCAACCAAAAGACATAATTCTAATGTACCTGCCTGTTTTAGTCACATGGCAGGCATTACCGGTGGCATAACCTACCTGTGCACCTATTTGTAAATAAAACAGGGTTTAACTTAAAGAATGACATAGTCTATGCAATATATCTCTTAAAGATATAGTGATTTTTGACTAGAATGCTCTTCACCCATATGGTACCTGACTCATGTAAGAAGTAGCAGGATTTTACCAGTTGGCTCTTCACCTGCCTGGTACTATCTCTGTAGAAAGAGTAGGATTTATACCATGCTCTTCACCCACCTGGGTACCTAGCTCTTTAGTAAGAGTAGGGTTTTTTACCAGGTGCTCTTCACCAGCCTGTAGCGTACCTAGTCTATGTAAGAGTAGGGTTTTTACCAGGTGCTCTCCACCAGCCGTCGGTACCTAGCTCTTAGTAGAAGTAGGGTTTTTTTTGTTCTCCTCAGAGAAGGGGAAAATATTTACACCTTAAAGAAACCAATAGTTTACACAATAATTACATGCTAGACCAATTATCTACCAGGGAGCAAAAATTGCGTCCTTATATAATATATTATTGTACATTGTTTATAAATGGTTTTTTTTCACCTACTTTTAATCGAAACGGTGCCCTATGTATTACAAGATTGTGAGTCTTAAGCATAATACCTTCTTAGAGTGATTCTAAAATTTCACATATACTGGCAAACCAAGTTGCCATCTAATCCATTAGTTCTATAAGGTTCCGGCTGCTGGGAATAATTTGATAAGGTCCTCCCAAGTAGCTGAAAGCTTGCCATGTATTCCTGCCTTTTGAACTGCTGCTGACTTCTTAGGACCAGATCACCTACTGTTAGAGGTCGTCTCCTGACTCGTCGTGTTTGTAATTATGTTGGCTATCCTTGCATATAGCAGCATGTCTGGTGCTGCATCATTCCTCATCTCTTTCTACAGTCGAGGCATTCGTGACAAGACTTGCTCGTTTTGAGGCTGGC
Source organism: Bassia scoparia (assembly GCA_008642245.1). Lineage (NCBI taxonomy): Eukaryota > Viridiplantae > Streptophyta > Magnoliopsida > Caryophyllales > Amaranthaceae > Bassia > Bassia scoparia. Next base: position 11,056 of record SNQN01000334.1, on the reverse strand, counting down.
TATACTGGGGTCTGAGAGATGTGGAGCCGACTTCCAATAGGAATCAGAGCCTCTGTTCCATATACGAGTAAGTGTGATATGAAAGGTGAATGACCACGTGGAATCTTTTAACTGTGGTTCTCAGTGACCAGAGACACCTGGCAATTCCTGGAGCCATAGCCTTTCTTATATCCAGGTTCTTCTTTAGACCATTTCAGGATCTGCTTGGTTGCTGCCTCTGCCAAAAACCCATTCGATTGTGGTACAGACTGTCTGAAAATGTGTACTTTGATCTTGAACTGGGGCTAACCAAGCCTTCAAACGATCATTATTCAAACTGCTGCCATACAACAACCAGGCACACGGCTTGTTAATACCATATCTGTAAGCAGCATTCTTGCCATAAAATTTCTCAACATCCTTTTCCGAATGTTGATAAGCCCTCAGCTTCATCCACTTACTAAAATTAGTCAACAGCTACAATTCAACCACCTTTTTCGCACCTTGGCTCTGGGGAAAAGGCCCAGGATGTCAAACTCCCCATTGTTGCAAGTATTGGATTAAGGAGGGATGCAATCATTTGCGGCTGGTTGATGGATGGAGAAAACCTGACACTTATCACATCAGTCACTACTTGACAGAATCTGCAGTCATGGTTGGCCAGTAATAGTCCAAAACCGAAGAGCTTTGTGACCAGGCTCTGGGCTTCCCTAACATGATGCCCCCACATATGCCTTCATGATTCTCTGGGATGTAACCCCTTCATCAGTTATCGACACATTAGAAGAGGTTGTGAGGTTTGTTGATCTCCTGTACATCTCACCCGATCATGGTGTACCTTGTGAGCAGCCAACTTGATTTCCTGGCCATGTGCTTATCAAGTACAGCTCCATTGTGTTTGATGCTATTTTATCTGCCCATCCATGGTGGTGGAGGTCCACTTGAAAGACTACATAGATTCACCACTCTGTACTCCTTTGGGAAGCACTTCATAAAAACAGACTGGTCAGATTTTGAAGGGTGAAGTATGCCAACCTAGCCAATGCATCTGCCAGGATATTTCCTCCCTTGATGAGACGGATCTCAAATGATGAGTTCGAAGCCAGCTCTTTCATCTTGTGCAAATAGGCCTGCAGGAAGGTAGGCTCTCTGACTCTATAGCTTCCCTTTACTGGTGTGCCAACTATTTGGGAATCATCAGAGACATACCCTAGTCTGCACAAATAGACAGGGCGATTTGTAAGCCTGCTATGGCAGCCTCTATTCTTGCTTCATTATTGTGGCTTGATACTTGAACTTTAGTGCAATACTCAATTACATCCTTCCTGGTGAAAGCATACAACACCAGCCCCAGATTGCTCATCGTTGATGAACCATCAGAAGTAAACCATCCAGGCTCCCTTTACAGGCTTCTCATAATATGAACATTCTGCGTAAAAACAGCCCCAATGCTTGTGCTTTATGCTGTCCTGGGCTGAAAATGATTCAAAAACCGTCAGCTCAAGTGACCCAAATTGGTCATCTACCAGACTTTTTCCAATTTTCAAGAGATTTCGCCAGGGAAGATCAGTTAGAACTACAATGGATGGACATCAAGTATGGCCTCATATCTAGCTGCTATAATGACATGCTAGGCAGCCTTTTCAATCATGGATACCTGGTTTCTGCCCTGTAATGCATGATCACAAAGTAGACAGGTGTTGTACCTTATCCTGTTCTTTTAATAAGACTGCACGTCACAGCGTTTGGCAACTGCAATATACAGGAATAAGGTCTCACCTGGCATGTGGCTAAGCCAGGGTAGGCAGTTTCATAAGGTGATTCTTAAGCTGGTTGAAGGCTTCCTTTTGCTCGTTTCCCCAATTAACTCCTGTTACCCTTTGAGATCTTGAAAAGGTTGGATTCTCAGATGACCTGGCTATAATCTGATAGTGCTATGATCTGCCTTAGCCTCTGTATATCTTTGATGCTCCTCGGTTTCTGGCAAATCCAATGCTGCCTTCACTTATCAGAGTTAGCATCAATTCCTCTCTGACTGACCATGAATCCCAGGATTTACCGAATTACCACCAAAGACACATTTCTATGGGTTTAAGTTGATCCTGATATTTCCTCAAATTGCAAATGTTTTCTGCAAGGCGTTCAGCATATCTTCTGGATTGACGACTTTTGACAAGCATTATCAACATTACCTCCAGATCCTGCCTCTTTGAGTCTCAAAAGACCTAGGTCCATCATACGGTGTAGGTGGCTCCGCTGTCTTGAGCGCCAAAGGCATCATGATGTAGTTATAGACACCACAGTGGTGATGATGCTGTCTTCTGTTTGTCTGGTGGAACATGTGTATCGTGAGTATCCTGGAAAAAAGCACCATGAAAGAAGCCTGCTGGCGTTGACCACTGGTTGAATTCTACCAGTTGATCTATCGTGCAGAGGGAGCAGGTCTTTTGGGCAGGCTTTGTTTAGTCTGTGAAATCCACACACATTCTCCAAGTGGCTGTAGCACCTGGAAAATGTGTCTCCCAATGAGTAATCCGTGATGAAAACATACCGCGTCTCGCGTTTGTTTCGACTAGAAAGAAAAGATGCTTTTGAACTCACGAAAGTTCGAAATACGTGAGGTAGTACTCGTTATTGAGCAAAGGTCATACAAGGCCAACAATTTTTTTCTTTCGGTTTCTGATAAACTCAAAGTTTTCGAAGGTTTTCAAACAAGTCACATGCTGGCGATTCTCGGTGCTTTTTGTTTTCCATCATGCTGACGCACACTTTCATGAACCCCGATATTTTTAATTATTTTGATTTCTATGATTTTCTATGAATTTTGATGATGTTTAAAATACGCAGAAATACGTGAAATTAGAGAAAAATACTCCGGAAATAGTGAACCTTCAAACATTCTAGAAATCCTTGCTGGAGAGCAAGGGTTGTCAGGTGCGTGCGAATCAAGGAAATCACGTAATAAAATCGGAGGAAATCAAAACATATCGAGAGTTTTTGGAAAATATATACGAGTATTGGAGTATATCGAGGACATACGCAGGTATATACGCTTTACGCTCATCAGGGCGTATATTACGCTTCCTCAGGCTGCGTATAACGCTCCACTTAATACATACGTTTTTGCCAAATTTCTAAAGGAAGGAAAGCGTATATCGCTGGATGAGCGTATATACGCTTCCCACCTGCGTATATAACGGCCATCCTCAGCTATATACGCAGGTGTTTCTTGGCCTCGTTTTTGCCTCGTGCTCTAATACCACCTTGCCGTTGTCAGTTCGCGGATAGCCAATTCACGTACCTTCGAAACCTTCACTTTCACCACGACTCATTTACCTCACTTCTATACACTTCACACAGCTGACACATCTATTCTCTCTCTCAAAACACTCAAAACATTCGTATTCGATTCCAAAGCATCGATTCTATTCGAATCAACAAGCGAATAAGGGTCTATAAATCTGAGATTACTCAACCAAAAACCTTCTTTCACTCTTTTTCAATTCCATTTTATCAACTTTTATTTTAATTGATAACCTATTTTATTATTAAGTTATTAATTCAATAAAGCAGATGAGAAACTCACGTAATCGTTTCATGTAAATATGTAGATTTATTATATTTTCATGTTTCCATGTTTGCTTTCATTATATACATATTGTTATTGTCAATACTAACGCGTTTTGTTGTCTCAACTAGCAATTCAATGAAAAGGCGACTCCTTTGAGTTTTTATCTAAAATTTGATTGTTGCAAGTGACAAGTGAGGAGACACACATACATATTATTATGCCTTACTAACTTTGTTTTTCATGTCTCAATGTATATATATATTCAATCACACTTGTAATATGCTTTTAAACTAAGGCCGGAATTTAATCTGTGTCACATTAAGTCGATAATCATGGAGACCGGTTTTTCTAAGCACTTATTAACATTGATAACAATCAAGTGATCGCCTTGTCCATTAGAAGTCTTGGTTGTTATAATAGGCAACCCACCTAGTAATCAATGACTCTCAAAGTCAAATCATAGGCTCTTTTGAATTCAATGTTATTTGTTTATGGAAGCTTACAATGAGACCGAGTAGAGGCCGCTACATGCGAGCCGAATTGGGTTACAGATCTGATTCGTACCATGTCCCAAAACCCACGACTGGTTACTTGATTGACGTGGGGCATTAATTTGGCACCATGTTTTCGGCGTCGTTGAAAACCTATATAGGCACGCGGTTGGCGATCCCCTCAATTTCGACGACACCACCCTAACGCATTCACATGCGCGATTCCATGGCTCAACTCCATGACCTGAAGTGAGGACAACCCCCTTGCCTAAGGCGGGCGGACCCTACAAGTGGCCATTTGGTTGTTTTGACCAATCACCACATTTGCCAGCCACTCCGGATTGTGCACAACCCACAAACCCTGCATCTAACAATTTTTTGACCTCTGCCTCAATTGGCCTTGATTCTCTTCCATTGGAAAAGTGTCTCGTTTCTGCTTTACAAGGGCTTCCTTGCTGGATTCCAAGAGAGAGATGGTTGCGATATTACCTCCAGGATCCAATCCAGACATTTCATCTGGGCGAAGTAAGCAAAACCATCTTCATGCACGCCCGTGAGCAGCTGATTAAAATACACCTTTTCCTTGAGCCCCCAAGTCTGAACCATCTGGACCATCTATCAGTTTTCTTTTACCAGGGAAGTGACTCGTGCCTTCGGACTGGTTGTGGCAGGGCCCACCTGTCTTAATTCATCGTGGTCCAGTAGAAAACTGTGCTATTTTTGAGAATGAGTTGCTTCTGGTTCTGTGGCCTGGATCACCCTCTTCTTTTAAAGGCTGTGATGGATGTGACCCCCAATTTCCTTACCTGCCTCGAAGCTTGTCTGAGTCTTCTTTCTTGATGAATTTCAACCAGGGCAGTGACATGACCTGGTCTATTGGCTTATTTGAGGAACCTTCTCAACACTGCAAACTTTGCCACAGTCTGATACATAACTTAAGCATAGATGATAGGTGATGCTACACCTTCAAAGGCCCATGAATGTCTTCCATATATATGTTATAGGGTGAATAAGCTCTCACCTGGAACCTGACCAAACAGTCTCTCCTAACTTTCATCCCCAAGGTGATTGGCAAATTAATTTCACCTTTAGGGGAGAATGAGTTCCAGAAAATCCTGTTATGGTCCCTAATGTGGGTCCATATTGCTATCCTGTAGCCCCATTTTTTGGTAAAACTGATAATAAAGTACATTTACAGAGCTACCCCCATCAATCAGGACTTTATGACAGGGTGATTGCACACTTGACTGAACATATTCAAGGATCATTATGGGAGCTGGGACCAGCCCCTACAGTCTTGAGGTCCAAAGCTAATTCAGGGAATATCTAACATTTCAGACTGATTAAGAATTGTGGAACAAAACTAGCTGTTCTGGACCTTATTTTTTCAATGCTCTTGAGGCTGGTGGGCCAAGATGACAAATTTCATTGATTGGCCTCCTGGGCTTATCTCCTGGTTGCTTGTTCTGTTCTCTTCTGGCCCTGGTCTTTCTCCTCTTGATCTTTTGGCAAATTTTGTTATGAGCAATAGATCCCTTCTGATTACGGTCTTCAATGTTATTCTTCAGCTGACACAATCTTCAGTGGAATGACCAGGACACCGGAAATCAAGTACTTATTAGGGTCTTTCCAGCCCTGACTTCTTGGGAGGTTGATCCATTATCCTCTCCCTTCTGAGTTGCATATATTACTGCCCATTGTCTGTGTTGAGGGGTAAAACTTTCGAAAATAGTGGAAGTGGTGCTGATTGACTTGCTCCTTTTCTTCTCCTCTCTTCCTTTCTGTTTTGGCAGTACGATGTATTTTCCTCCTTTTTCGAAGCTTGCAGTTCCACCTGTCCGTGGTCTTGTTGAACTCCTCCAGGTGATATATTCATCTGAGATTCGCTTGCCTGGGCCAGGGTATCCACCTTTGACTTGGTGAGGTGGTCCCTGAACGGGCCTGGTCTGAGACCATACTGCAAAGCCATGATTACCACATCAGGTTTTGATCGGAGACCATTATGGCCTCCTTATTGAAACCTGTAAATAATCACGCAGACTTTCATCTTTACCCTGCTTTACTGACATAAGCTCAACTGAGATTTTTCTCTCTCTACCACTTATAGAATGATCTGAACTGATCCGCCAGGTCAGCAAACTATGACACTACCTGGTGGATATTCTAAACCAGGCCTGTGCAATTCTGTCAAGGTGGTAGGAAAATACTTGGCACCCAGGTTGCATCTGTGAATTCACCCAGGTACATGTGTCCCTCATAAAAGGGCCAACATGGTCTTCAGGATCTCCAGTACCATCAAATTTGATGTGTGCCTGGCATTTTTAACTTTTGTGACCGAGCTTTCAAAATTTCCTCACTAAAGTTGTGATGAGGAAGGATATCTGATCTCAGCTGCTGCATGCACTGAGCTGACCATGGAAACAACAGTTGCAGGTTGACCCTGTATCGGATCTGGTTCTCCCAACCTTTGAAAAGCTGAGAGTCGATTTCCAAGCCTGTCATGAACTGACCGCCAGGCCTGTTGCATGCCCAGTCTGGTAGTCTGTGACGTATATCCAGCGGATTCTGCTTGTGATCCATGCCTGACCGTTGCTGACGGTTCTCGGTGCACAGGACTCGCGTATCTCACCTCAGGTCCTACCAGTTTCATCTGGCAGCCTTCCATCGATGGTGAGGACCCAAACGATGGTGAGAGGGAAGGATGTGGTGGCGAGTAATTTAGTCGCCTTCTGACGTGTGGTCGCGGTGGTCTGTCAGCGCATCTACCTGGTCATGGTACCTCCGCCGAGCGGCTTGGTGTGGGCAGGTTTGGACCATAAAAGTCATTGCCTGTGAGTGGTTCCCACTCCCGAAGTGTTCCACCATAACCTGAGATGCCAGACCTGCACGTCTTAAGACATTTCTTGCCTGCTCCACCTGGTCTGGGCTCGGTGGAGTCGAGTAACCTCGTGTTCTCCCAGAGGGAGGAGTCTTGTGATAAGTCCCACCTGTCCAAAAACGACCCAGTATTCTGATTCCTCGACTTTGTGATGGTAGTGATGAGACGTGGTGCATTGAACCCCGGCTTTCCCGGTGTCTTGCGACCTGGTACGTCTCGAGGAGCGGCTTCTTGCTGTTGAGAGACCTCCTCTGCCTTCTATGGTCAGCTCCGTCACCATGCATCATCTCCTGTTGGATGCATCCATGTTTCTTTCACTCAATATGTGACACTACGACCCTCCTTCTAGCGCCAAATTGTTGGTACAATATGTGGTACTGCTGACGTGGCAGTGGCCAACGAGCCGTGTTGGTGAAGATGGACCTGGTCTGCCAACCTTGCTCCTACAAAACACATTGAACTACCCGGGCGACCCAGGAACAGCCCCTTCGATGGAGGTGTCAGTATTTACCAGGTAATCAATATTTAGAGAGAGTATAATGTAGGTGGTCTGTGTTCGAAATGAACTTACCAGCCCTTGGGGCTTCTACCTGCTTTATACCCGAGACTTGCATGGTCAAGGCTTCCTCAAATTTGACAAGTGGCGTACTGATATACCAGGGTAGGTGTCATGCATATATCCAACTTTGATTAGTGGGTGGTCTTTGACTCCCTTTGACTGGGCCTACTGGATCAGCTTAGCACGAATTGGGCTTATTGGACTTAGTTGACATGGGCCCTGGTGGCTATTGGCCTGTGGCTCAATGGGTACCAACAACATATATATACATATTATACAATAATATACATATATAATATATTATATATTATATATATATGTGTGTGTGTGTGTGTGGTGTGTGTGTGTGTGTGTGTGTGTGTGATCAAATGAGAAAAATGGAATGGACGATCAAGATTTATTTCACCAAAAAGTAAATGTGCATTATTTATACACGAATGTGCATATTTTATACCTAAATAAGTAAATATGCATAAATTATGGAAAAATCAAATTGTGATGGAAAAGATGCACATTCACGTAAAATGAGTGCTCATTCACTAATAATGCACATCTAATCGGGTCATTTTTTAAAAATTTTAAGATTTTTTTCATTGGATCCTATTTATATGCATATAGAGAGAAAGTATAAACATCAAAAAAGTGGGATAACAAAACCCAATCAAATAATATTATATTGTTTGATATATTTTAATAGGTTAAAAAGGATATGTGGGTCCCACGTGTCTCCATTAAAAAAGCAAAATCATAACAATCAACCATTATGTCTATGTAAAATTAAACTCAGTCTATGTAAATATAAGGTAGGTCTATGTTATTTTGATAGATGTCTATGCAAATAAAAATTTAGTCCATGAAAGAAGTTGATGAAAATTACTAATTATCTCTCTGATTGGATTTTTATCCCTCCCATTTTGATGGGTTTATTCATTACTCATATAATATATATATGTATATGATAACATCTTCTTCTTAATTCAAAATCTATCCATACTTCTGGTCCTAAGCTACAAAATGGGTAATCCGATTGAAATCGACATTTCTCTAATAATAGTGCCATTCATTCAGTACTCTCTAGTCGACTGCTTTTCTATCCCCATTCTTTTTACTCCGTATCAAATAAATGCTGCATTTCGTTTAAAAAAAAAGGTGCATATATTGTGTGGATATGTGGTGACGCGCGATCGGTGTGTAGGAAATATTAGGTATATCAAAATTATAATAAAATTTGTGATGGAAAAATTCTTTAGAATAGTTGAAGATYCAATTGGGATGTGATGTTATGGTCTAAAATCATTGTTATAAAAACGAAATTCGGCCCGTTCAATCAAGGTGRAGAACATTATGACCGATTTGTTCCCCAAGATTTATATCGCTCCCACTTACATATGTACATGAGTGTGAAAGATTGGAGACACACAAGCCCTTACTCAAGACTTAAAAATGAATGGAATTATTTAGGTGGATAGATGATAGAATATCTTCTCTTCATAATAATAGACAACTCATTTATATAGGGGATATTACAAGCATATATTCAATAATCACAATAATAATCAATCGTTACAAATTCATTAACTTGTAACATCTAATATTATTGAGGATGAAATATTTCTCTAACTTAATAAACATCAACTTAAGTATTAAGAGCATCCACAATAGTAAGCTATAAACCTTGTAGCTTTGTGTGTCATGTCATATTTTTAAGCTGCAAGGTTTTCAAGCTACCTCTACCCACAATGTCAAGCTACAATCCTTGTAGCTTGAAATTGACCCCACACACAAGTTTTCCTTGTTGTATTTAATAGCGTAATTATAAAATAACCAAAATAAAATTACAAGCTACTAGCTTTGTTGAGTTACAAGATTGAGTCAAGCAACAAGTTCATTTTCCCACAATGGTTGAGCTAGTAGCTTGCAAATTTACAAAATTACAAGCTAGTCCTTCAACATAACCATTCACTACTACAAAAAATGGGTAAAATCACCATTTTTAAGAAATCGGTWAAGATAAGAAACCGYATATTTCCATTATCCGGTCTCTTAAATCCATGTAAGAGARCGGTTAATTTAAAACCGATCTCTTACATCAATGTAAGAGACCGTACATTTAAAAAGCAGTCTCTTATGTTATATCACAATTTTTTAATATTATTTACCCAACCCATTTTATACGTAATAGCTGTAAAGATAAGCATATTCACGGATACCAATCATACAACACTCGTTCACTCTATCAAAAAATACAAATACTCTTTTACTTATTAATAACCACACATCTCACTTCTTCTCTCTCTCTCCTCTATTTTTCAAGCTCCACACCTCCCACAACCTAATTCCTCCTTCTCCTTCTTTCTATCTCTTCCTTTCTCATCTAACAAAAAATCCAAATCAAACCACTCCATTTCAACAATTTTGATCGTCTGATGTGATTTCAAGCTCTACCGTTTTTTCAAGAATTTTTTACTGTGACGTATGTAGCAAGTTAATTGGAATACGTTGTGCCTGGCTACAATATTTCCTAGCTTCTGTTGAGAGAAGCAGGTGGAGGCTTCCCTCAATGCTCCTCTGCAAAGTTGACCTTCTATGCCACGTGAATGTATTCCCTAATCTCCATCTCCTGGCCAACGGATTTTGCTTCTTCTTCTTAGCACCTCAAGCTTGCCTGACACCTGCACAAAGGAGAATAATCCTATGTGGATTATCCCCTCCAATGCTTAAGTTAAGTATGGATTAGGGAAGTAAAATGCCAACTAGAGAAGGAGAAAGTAGAGAGATGCTTCAAAGTGGTTGGGTTATGCCAATAAATGCTAAGAAATACGTGTGTCAATATATGGTGGTTTTTCGGTATTTATAGGCAACCCTCAAAAAACTAAGCACCTTCGATGTGACACTTCATTCCATCCGTGCTTCCGGTGCGTTCCCCTACTACCCATTTTCAGTGTAGAAACGTCGGTTCTCCATCCCGTTTGCGTCCGATTAATTTAAACTTTACGTTTTGCCACATGGATCATTTTTGACCCAATATTTTGAAGACACGTGTGCAAGGATTTCCGTCCACATCATTTAGCCCTCAAAGACCCTCTAAAAAATCGTTGGAATTTATAGGATTATTTATCTATCGATTATTACATTAATTTACACTTTGTAAACAATCTCAAATCAAATAATTTCTCTCTATTTTTCATTTTTTTCCTTGGAAGTGTGCCGTGGAGGATGAATAGCCAGAGTCAAGAATCCCAATCCCACCTCGAAATTCGCCATGGAGCAGCAGCCCAAGTCAATTCCCTTCTCCAATTCAAATTTTCAAAAAAAGGGGGAAGAGGCCGTTTGAACTGGGTTATAAATAAACCCTGAAGAGAAGAGAAGGAACCCTCTTTAACTCTTCTCTCTCGCTAAAAAAACACCTTCGCTTCGCACTTTTCTCCACACTTCGCACATTTTCAAGCTAACACGACCAACTCAGGTTCCAGTTAGCAAGCTTCTGCTTCGCTCGAGTTTCCTTCAAGTTCAGTTTTCTTTCAGATCTTCTTCGACACTTCGTCGACTCGTCGACGCGCACTTCAGAATCTCTCTCT
>SNQN01000333.1:111573-162187 GCA_008642245.1 Bassia scoparia | reverse complement strand
ACAGAAGGAATTCAAGAGCAGCAGCAATATCACTGCAAAGGTACGCTCGGTCTTACCATCTTTTAAACAATTCACAGTAGCTGAAAAGGTCAATGCTATAACAACTGAGCTAAAAAACTTTGCAAGTGACTATGCACTCACTGGAAGCATAGTCGCCAGCTCATCTGGGAACCAAAACCGGCGTACTTCATCTGTCGAAGACACCGGTCCTTTTCCAGATACTGATGTGTTCATAGGGAGAGACACCGATAAGGAAAACATAATAAACATGTTGTGTAACTCCTCTGATGATCAGAATCATCAGATATCCCCCTCTATTGTTGCCATTGTTGGGGTTGGGGGACAAGGGAAAACTACTTTGGTCCAGTATGTGTGCAAAGATGAGAGGGTCAAAGGTTGTTTTGGTATGCCGCTTTGGGTTTCTGCAACTCCAGACTCTTGTGTTAGAGAGATACTAGTGAAGATCATAGCTTCTGCTACMGGAGTGAAGCCTTGTAATTATGACAAGGAACAACTCCAACGTTCGTTGTTGCAGGCGATTGTTGGGAAAAAATGTTTGCTTGTCCTTGATAATATATGGTGTCAAGACAGTTTGAGTTCTGATTGGCTAGAATTGAGAACATTACTAGGAGAAGGGGGCTTTGAGGCTAGCGGAAGTAAGATTCTTATTACCGCACGAAGTAAGAGAGCTGCTAAAATCATGGGCATACCTGCACCCTACATGCTTGGTGATTTAGCTAAAAATGATGCTTGGACCCTCCTACGACATTTTGCTCTTGTGCAAGAAAAAGAGTTGGGTGTAGAAGAGATAGGGAAGGAAATTGCGAAAATGTGTCCTAAATTGCCTCTTGTAATCAAGGTTGTAGCATTGCAATTAGCACAGATGGATACAACTAAGCAATGGGAAACCTTCATGAAAAAACTTGCTTCCACTCCGAGTTTGTACATGCAGGACAATAAGATCATGCGAACACTAAAACTCTGCTATGATCTATTGCATGATGAAAACTTGAAGCGTTGTGTTGTATTTTGTTCCTTGTTTCCAAAGGGATACAGATATAACACAAATTATATGGTCAATMTTTGGATGGCTTTGAAATTTCTTGAGCCAGGAGATGGGATCAGTTTACCAGATGTTGGGGAAGAATGTGTTATGAAATTGGCAAATCTCGGCTTCCTTGAGCAAGAATATGGCTTCAAAAGTTTCAAGATGCATGATGTCATGCACGATCTCACGTTGTTGATAGGCAAATCAACACATCAGTTGATCAATTCTGAAACCAAAGCGATTGTCGACGGAGTTCGTCATGTCTCTTTAAATACRACAAAATCGAATTGGAAAGTCTTGTTAGAATTCAAGGGCAAGCGAAATCTAGAATCAATCACTTTGGTTTCGGGTCACTGGAATCGTGGTTTTAATAAAGTCCCATTGAGGTCAGGATTTGAGGAATTGATATCAACTTGTCAAAGGTTAAAGGCTTTAGAGGTACATGGCCAAGAGATTGAGAAAGTGCCGAGCTCTATTGGGCAAATGGTTCACTTAAGGCATCTGAATCTTTCTGAAAATCCTCTTCAAAATCTTCCAAATTCCATCACACATCTTGTGAATTTGATGTCACTTGACGTGGAGTATTGTTCCAATCTCAAGGAATTGCCTAAGGACATCAACAAGCTGSAAAAGCTGAGAAAATTGAAGATAATAGGATCTTTTTCCATCGATCATATTGACGATCACAAAAATAAACCCAAGGACAGTGTGGCTTTGAGTCATATGCCCAAGGGGATAGGGAAATTGTCAAACCTTGAAGAATTAGATTGCTTTGTTGTCGTTGGGAARGACAAGAGCATATTGGGTCATAATTCAAAGGCYAGTGGTACGGCCAACTTGGAAGAGTTGGGTTGTCTGAACAATCTTGGGGGACATTTGTGGATAACTATTCATGGGGAGTCGAAGCATATAGTATCAGAAGCTATGACAGCAAGGCCTTTGGAAAAGAAAACAAAGCTAACTCATTTGACAATAGAGTTCAAGAACAACACCAAAGAAGATGAGATGTTGCTTGAAGGGCTACAACCCCAYGGAAAGAACCTGAGAGAATTGATCATAATAAATTAYGGTGGGAAGAAGTTGCCAAGATGGATGAGGGACGATCATTTTCATGTTCACTTTCCAAAACTTATAGATATTGAATTTTACTATCCTGAGAAATATCTATATTGGATGACATTTGCAAATCACGATTTTAAAAATAATAAGAAAGAAGAAGACTGGGTTATTAAAATTACGGTGACGAGGAAAGTAGATGTGCATGAGTGTATGCTTGAATGGGTACCTGGATATTCCAGATTGAAGGAGCAGTTGAGATTTGGTCCAAGTGAGATAGGGTTGACAAGTGTAAAGGGAAACGGACTAAAAGATTTGACTCTTCATTATCTCTACATTCGACAACTAAGGCACATTGAACTCCAAACTTTAAATCGAATTAGCGGTCGCTAATTGGAGCATTTCTGCCATTTGTGTATACGTTTTCTGGTTTTTACGTATGCAGTATGAATTTGTTAATGTAATTTTTTGATTATTTGCTTTATGATTTTTTATGTATGCTGTTGTGTATGCTTGTATGAGTATTGTATTTTATTTTTTATTTTTTTATGTATGCTTGTTTTCTTTGTATTCTTCTTCTAATGTATTTTTTTTTTCCTTTTTTGTTAATATTCATTTAATGTGATTCATAGTATAGTATAATGTACTTGTTTGACCACATTATGTGTTACTGATTAGTAGGCCTATGACCTTGTAATATAGTACTTTGTATCTCATATTTCATTATTAAAACTTAAGGCTTAAAGTTTCTTATACATAATCCTTTAAAATTAACCAATGTTAAACTATGACTTTACACAGATTATAAGCGATCGGATGTAGAAATCATATTTCTTGTACTGTTATTTAATTAGAAAATGTCAAGAATTGTTTATATTACGTGTTCATCTATCCGAACGACAATCCAATTAATGATACACAATTCGATTATCCGATCGATGAATTGACGTTCGTTTCGAACCCCCAATGTGAAATTCCTGGGTCGCGTATAACGAGGGGGCGACTGAGTCAGTAAGTGGAGCCCAAAACATCTCGTTCTACTTCCCTGCCTTCATCGAATGCTGCTGCGCCAACACCCTTCACCTCCAACGCCACTGCATCACATTCCAACACCACTTCCTGGAAGCCTTATCTGGTTTTAAGTTTACCATTAAGGCTCCGTTTGTTTTGACGGAAAACATTTTCACGGAAAATGATTTTCCTCCCTCTTTTAGTTTTCCTTTGTTTGTTTTGGAAAGAGGTGGAAAATCATTTTCCTCAAAGAAGAAAATGTCACTTTGGAAAAGGAAATCATTTTCCTTTTGTAGAGAAGGAATACCACAATTTCCTCCCCACTTCTTACATCTCCCTTATTCATTCCCTCATCCTTCCTTCATTTCCATTACATTTTTCATTTTCTTCATAAGTTTTCCTCTAATCAAACAAACAAAGGAAAACTTTTTTCCTAGAAAATGATTTTCCATGGAAATTGTTTTCCCTAGAAAATGATTTTCCATGAAAATTGTTTTCCTTCAAAACAAACGGAGCCTAATTATGCTCATCCTTGTATGCGTCGTCGATCTTCGTTCCATTCCATTGCCCCTTGTTGTTATGTTTTTTTTTTTTTTTTGAGGGACATGTTGTTACGTAATCTACAGGCTTGTGCATATTCTATTTTTGTAAAGATTATTCCATCCTAATAAATATTTCCTTCATTCTCTTTTAGTCGCATACAACCTAAGATGCACAATATTTAAGGAGAGAAAAAAGATAGAGAGAAAGAAAACAATAGGATTCACGTGTAGGAGAAAAGTAGAATGAATCTATTGATTAAAATAGAAATGATGCAAATAATTTAGTATTTCCAAAAAAGGAAAACACTGAAAATAAAAGAGAACGAATGAAGTACAATATATTTGTTGTTTAAAGTTTTAATTTGAATGAAAAATTGAGAACAAAGTATTAGGTACATCGGATGCACAATAAATTTACTGTGCATCAGACTATAGTGACCCTTTTGGTTAATATAGTAACTTTTTTTTATCAATATAGTGACCCTTATTATTTATCATTATATTGATGTAAAGTAAAATGAGTCACTATATTGATATAAAAGGTCACTATATTGATATAAACGGTCACTATATTGATATAAACGGTCACTATATAGTTGATGCACAATAAAATTATTGTGCATCCGATACATACAATATCTTCTCAAAATTGAGTTAATAGGTAACAAGGCTCATAACTATGACACTTCACTTAACTTTACTCCGTATAGATCTCAATTATTAACATGTTTTACAATGATAAGGCCATGAGACCATGACCTATTGACCTAATATAACCTACTCTCATAGTGATATAAAATTTGCAACATTTTCTACATTTGGGTGTAACAATTGTACAACTTTCTTCATTTCTTAAATTATTAATGGCAAAATTATCATATTTTTTTTGGATCACTTTTGCTAATTGTTTTGTCGTTTCTTACTATATTATTTCTCTCCTTTTATTTTTGACACCACTTCACTAATTCTCTAGCTAACTCACTATTTGCTTATTTTGCATTGGGAGAAATCCTAATATAATTTGTTACATTTATTCCGTTACGGAGGGAGTACTAATTTGTGATAATTGGGTAATGTGTGAATTAAAATTGGTGTGAAACTCTGAATTGGTGCTAATTGTGTGGGAATGAGGTGTGAATTGATTGGATATATATGTGGTACATAGTAGGTCAACAGAGTAGAGTTAAATAAATAATCTTACACATTCATTAGGATTTTAGGAAATGAATGACATATATATTTTATCAAAAATCCAAAGAAACTTTAGTTCCTTAATTTTAAAATATATGACTAGAATTGAACTCGGTATAATTGTTATAAAACTCCACCAAATCTTAATGTGTTGGGACCTATATAAAGAATAAACTAAAGTTGGATAGAGATATCGAACCAATTTTTCCTAATTTGAACGATTTACAAAGTTAATCAAAATCTTATTTTGTTTCATCTTTTGTACTCAGTACTTATAACCCAATTAACATACTGACATTATCATAAAATGGATGCATTACTCTGATTCTAAGCACTAATCACACGTTAGACCGAGCAAAGTTCATTGAATTAAACCTCCACTGTTCAGCCAAACTAATGAACAGAGTAACAAAACAGAGAAAATATCCCCACACACAAGCATAAAGCACCAAGAAAGCATTAATAAATAAATAAATAAATAAATAATAAATAATAAAAAAAATAAAAAAAAAAAAAAGTATTCTTAGCAGGACATAAAAATTGGATTCATATTACTTTGTTGAAATTGGATTCATAAAAAAGCAGTCTTAAAAGAAGTCTTAGCGTCAGTTTACATATTACTTTGTTGAAATTGGATTCATAAAAAAGCTGTAGAGTAAAATTACTCTAATGTGTGCTGATGATAACAGCAGTAATGAAATGCAAATGATGCAGAAGGCAATATGATGTATCAAAGATGATAACTTTGATTAATTGATGTATTGTGTATATTACAACGGCTAGCAGCCATAACCTCTATATATATACAAAGGAAAACCTAGCTACCTCTATACAGTACATAGTACACACTACAGCTGTACACAAAAAGCTGGCAAAAAGGAGGTAGTTGGCTGTGGGCTGTGTATCCTTATGGGATCATGTGCACAGCAGCTGCCTCCACTACACCTAGAATAGGACAAATAAGATAGGACAAATAAAAGCAAAGGGCCACCTAGTTGGGCCTTCCCTTCTACACTCCCCCTCAAGCTGTAGTGGGGTGAAACTTGAGCTCCCAGCTTGGTTAGAATGGATACATGTTGAGCAATAGGCAACCCTTTAGTAAGTATATCAGCCAGTGATGCTTGTAGAAACATACTCAGGTAAGATGGCACCAGAGTTAACTTTGTCTCTAACAAAGTGCAGTCAATCTCCACATGTTTTGTTCTTTCATGGTGGACTGGATTGACTGCAATGGACAATGCAGCTTGATTGTCACACTTGAGCAACACTGGTGAAGGGATTTGAGACCTAGGTCGGTTAGCAATTGAGTAAGCCAGGTAACCTCACAAGTAGCTAGAGCCATGGCTCTGTACTCTGCTTCAGCAGTGGATCTTGCCACCACTGGTTGCTTCTTTGTCTTCCAGGATATGAGTGAATTACCCAAGAGAACACAAAAGCCTGTGGTAGACTTCCTGGAAATGGACAACTGGCCCAATCACTATCAGCATAGGCTGTAAGCTTGGCACTGGACTTACTGGCAAGAAGAATTCCTTGACTGGGCTCCTGCAAGATATCTGAGCACTCTTTTGGCTCCTTGCATGTGAATGTGTGTAGGTTTTTGCATAAATTGACTGAGAGTGTGTACAGCAAACACAATATCAGCCTGGTGATAGTAAGATAGATGAGCTTTCCAATCAGGTGCTGATAGCTTGTTGGGTCTGTTAAGAGTTCCTTCATCATGAACAAATTTGACATGTGAGTCCAAGGGTAGTTTGAGAGGCTTTGCATTTTCCATGTGATATTCCTTGAGAAGATCCATTGTGTACTTTCTTTGGAGAGAATATTCCATCACAGTTTCTAGTGACCTCAATGCCTAGGAAGTAGCTCAAATTCCCAACTTTCATATGGAATTGAGAATTGAGAATATGTTGTGTTTCTTGAATCAAAGGTTGATGATTCCCTGCAATTAGAAGGTCATCTACATAGAACCAAACAATGACAAATTTAGGCCCCTGCCTTTTGAAGAACAAGGAGTAGTCTGCCTTTGACTGAACAAACTCATGAAAGCAGGGATGTTGAGACTTTGAACCATTGCTCGGGAGCTTGTTTCAAGCCATAGAGGGACTTGTGAAGTTTGCACACAACATTGGGATGTGCGAGGCATATGGATGTGCTTCTTGATTGACTGAGATTGTGGTCCAGGCCCTGAAAATCCAGTAGGAAGTTTGATGTATACATCTTCAATCAATTCACCATGGAGGAAGGCATTCTTCACACCATCTGCACTACATACCAATCTTCAATTGCTGCTACAGCTAACAGAGACCTTACTGTTGTCATTTTGGCAACAGGTGCAAAGGTCTGTTCATAATCTATGCCTTCCCTTGTCTGCATCCAAGACAACTAATCTTGCTTTTCCCTTTCAATGCTTCATCAGACTTAAACTTAGTTTTATACAGCCACTTGTTCCAATAGCTCTCTTCCCAGGGGCAAATGAGTCAATTCCCATGTGTGATTTTCTTCTCAAGGCTGGAGTTCCTGATTCATTGCTGCAACCATTTTCATGTTTCACTGCTTCTTTGAAGTTCTTGGGATCACAAATTTCTGCTGCTTGTGCTTGCATAGCTATGATCTCATCAGGCATCATCATTTGAGCTATATTCACTGTCTTTTGTGAGGTCATGAGAATCAGAACTGTGCTTGGCACTTGTGACATAATCCTGCATCCACACTGGAGTGGTTCTGGTTCTAATTGATCTTCTTTGATGTGCAGGTTGGTGTTCAGTGATTCTTGGTTCCATGGGAACCTGCTCCACCTCTGCACAGTGTTCACAGGTCTTGTCTTCTATGATATGTCAGCAAAGGCACTTGCTGAGTAGTTCACACTCACTGGTCACATCAGCAACCGGCTGTGTGTGTGAGATGATGTCTGCTGGAGTTGTCTGTGGTTCATGGGGTTCATTTTCAGGCATTCTTTCCTGTGCTTCAATCACATAGACTCATCCTCTGGTGACATATAAGTTTCACTGGGTTCCATATCGGTTAATTCCTGTGGTACAGGATGAGTATAGTGCTTGTGAGCTGTTTGATGCATGGGATAGATGTCTTCATAAAACTTCACATCCTAGAGACAAAGACCTGTTTATATTGAGTATATTCAGCAGCTTGTAACCTTTCTGGTTTGCAGGGTAACCAATGAATACACAGGGCACTCCCTTTGCAGCAAATTTGTAGATGTCCTAGCTGGTTGCTTGCCATTGCTAGACATCCAAATGATCTCATGTGACATAGATTTGGCAGTGTCCTAGGAGTTTCTCATATGGACTTAGATTATCCAAGATTCTGCTGGAAGTCTATTCATGATATACACTGCTGTAAGTACACATTCACCCCAGTACTTGAGTGGCAGGTTTGCTTGAAGTCTCAATGCCCTAGCCATTTCCAAATGTTTCTATGCTTTCGTTCTGCTCTGCCATTCTCTGTGGCCTATCAGGGCATGAAGTTTGATGTTTGATACCCATTTGACTGAAAAATTCCACCACATTTCCCTTCTTAAATTCCAGTGCATTGTCAGTTCTGAACATCTTAACTGACTTGTTGAATTGGTTTTTAATAAGAGCTAAAAATCTTTGCACTATGTTTGCGCATCTGATTTGTGTTTTATGAGATATACCCAAGTGGTTCTGGTGTCGATCAACTACGTGTGAGAAAATATTGGTAGCATTATAAGTATGCACCTATAAGGACCCATGTGTCCATGTGAATCAAATCAAAAGGAGCTGGTGCAAGTGAGTCACTGACATTAAATGGAGTTTAGTGAACTTAGCCATAGGACATATCAAACAAGTTTTAATATCATTCAAACATTGATCTTTACACAATCAAGCAATTTGATTTTGTTCATGGGGCATGTCCTAATCTATTGTGCCACAATGCACTTTCATTCAACTAGATGCTACTATTACAACTCTTTGATTGCTGCTCACTTCACTACTCCTCAATTCTTCACATTTTTCTGCCTTCAGACCTGGTATCCTCAGCACTTTGTTTCATTTCTTTCAAATCTTTCACACTGACATCCAACAGATAGTATATCCCTTGCACTGCCTTCCCTATTCCTTAAGTGTCCCTGAAGGACAGTCCTGTATTATGCAGAAATTAGGTAGAATATCACTTTGCAGTTACTCTGCTTCACAAGTTTATTATGGACAGCAGGTTATGATTAAAGTCAGGCACAACACCATATCCTTGAGGACAAGAGAATTGGTCAGAGTTATGTCACCCACATGACTCACCTCAGACCTTTCACCATTTGGTAGCTTAATACTTGTGTTACTATTCAGCTTTCTCACATTTTCAGCTTATCATAATCAGAAATCATATGATGTGAAGCACCTGAGTCTAATATCCAATCATTGGTGCACAAACCAGAATTATTGCATAGTGTCATACCTGAGAATGCATTATCAATATCATCTTCCGTTTCTGTCTGCCATATTTGATTCTCCTGATTGGATGGAATGAGCTTCAGCAATTGCTCAATCTGTTGAGTGTGAGGACTCCCCTGAGCTACATTCACCCTCATTTGTTGCTGCATTTGCCATTATTCTGCCTCCAGAGCCTCTCCTTGACCTGGCTTGGTTTGTTCCATCTCTGCTCATTTGGTTCCTTCTTCACACCTCTTGAGTTACCTTTGGCCAGTGCATCCTTTAGGGTAACCACCACTGCCAGCACTTGTCTGAGGATGATTCTTCTTGCCACAAACATTGCATCCCACTTCAGTCTCAGGTCTTGAGTTGGTGTTCCATTGTCTCACAACCTTAGTGTTCATGACAGAAGCTTCAGCAAGGTTGCTCCTTCAGAACTTCTCTCTGGGATTCCTCTTGCTGCAAGCAGAGCATGCCTCTTCCACAGATGGAAGTGGGCTCTTAAGCAGAAGTTGACTTTTCAGGCTGCATAGTCATCATCCAACCCATTGAGAAACTGGAAAAGTTTCTGCTCTTCTTGCTTTGTTGCAGGATTGCATTGATATATGCATTGATCTCTGGTGTCATCTGAGTGATAGGAGGGTAATTTTGAGGTTGTCAAGCTCTTCCCAAATGCAGAACATCTGTGTAGTATTCACTCAATGACATCCCATCTGTTTTGTTTCATAGAGGGCTTTGCTAAGCCTATATTTGTTGAGCCATTGCTCACTGTGGAATCTCTCTCCAGGTGGCCCATATCTCCTTTGCAGTTGTGAAATACATCACAGATCTTTTCACTGAGTCAGCCATGGCACCATGAGCATGAGATTACTGCACTGTTGCAGGTATCTCATTGCTCCTGCTTCTTCTCATCTGACTTGTCTCTCACCACAGTCCAGTAACAAACCAAGCTTCCTCCGTGCTGCAAGTGAGATCCCATGGATCTCTTCCACATTCTGTAATTAGAGATGCCTGAAGCTTCTTCTGTCACCACAAGATTGTTTTCACTTGGGTGCAGAACAATGGACTGGTACATCCATCACTGACTTCTCTGAGCTTGACATTTTGATGATCTTCAGTTTGGTAAGAGTTTAGAATGATTTGTGGGTTGTATAAGTGTAAAGATCAGGCTGATGAACCTGGCTCTGATACCATGTAGAGTAAATTACTCTAATGTATGCTGATGATAACAGCAGTAATGAAATGCAAATGATGCAGAAGCAATGTGATGTATCAAAGATGATAACTTTGATTAATTGATGTATTGTGTATATTCCAACGGCTAGCAGCTATAACCTCTAATATATACAAAGGAAAACCTAGCTACCTCTATACAGTACATAGTACACACTACAGCTGTACACAAAAAGCTGGCAAAAAGGAGTAGTTGCTGTGTATCCTTATGGAATCATGTGCACAGCAGCTGCCTCACTACACCTAGAATAGGACAAATAAGATAGGACAAATAAAAGCAAAGGCACCTATTTGGGCCTTCCCTTTCTACAAGAAGCAGGGTGAAGAAAGTGAGACTCAGGGTTGTTTACATTAACTGAAATCAACTGAACTGAACTGAAATGAATGGAGTTGAACTGAACTGAATAGAATATTTTATGAGAAGAGAAATTGGGTTAAGAACTGAACTGAACTGGAAAAGCTAATAGTAAACAGACCCTTAGTATGAGAAGCAAGTAAATCATCTTTGTTTGGTTGATGCTTTTGTTTTTGAATGGTTCTTTTGAGCAAGTGAGTATATTAGCTCAAGAAGAAAGTGAGTTTTATAGTAAAGATCTCATTGTCTATTTGTCTGTTTATGAATCTGTTGTGATGTGCCTTGCTGATTTTATGACTTTCCTTGGATCCTAAGCTACTTGGTGATTTAATAGGTTTGTGACCAAGGGGAAAACTTGGGGGTAATCCTGTTAAGAACTATAGAATACAAGCTTTTCTAAATTGTATGAACTCTGACAAAGCAGCAATAAAGGAATTTACGAAGCGAAGTCTACGTAATGCCCACAGGCCACACGCAAAGCCAAAAATAGGAAAGTAGTTGCTTCGGCTCACGAATCTTGTAACACCAAAAGTCTTCGTAAATCACAGTAAGAAATGCGACAATACTGCAGTTTGGCTACCCAAACCGCATGCCTCTCGCGGTACAACATCTACACCGCTGCCCAAACAAGTCCCAAACCCGGTAGGGGCTTCGTCTTCTTTGCCAAACGAACTAAGTATGCAATCAAACGACTTGATAAAACAAGTCACAAACCAATTTCCTCCATATACTAATTTGTATGACTTTAATACAAGTCACACCCAAAATTTCCACACACAGTAAGATAGAGGTCCTGCCAATTGATGTTCATGGCTAAAATAGATAACACTAGATAGAAACTGCAGCTAAGATGTAAGCTTCTTACTAGTACGCTTGTTCTCATTGCTGTGTGAATTTTCATGATCCCTACATTTATTAGCATTTCATGGTTACAATTGGTAACACACAGCATCATCCGAATGATGGTATCTGCAGTTTCTGCTTCATTATGGTTTCTACTATTAGCGACGGCTGCATCATCGGAACTGAAGTTATCTTCAGCTTCTGCTTCATCACGGTTGTACAGTTAACAGCAACAGCATCATCGTCAAATCTAGAGAATTTGTAACTTCTACTTCATCCGTGCTTTATCTTCTGAAGGATCTTCTGCCTGTAGCGCAGAACAAAAGATGCAACACATGTAAACTTCTGTTTTTCTTCAATTAAGGATGGCTTAGTAACATAGACTTGATACTATTTCCTTGTATTCTAAAAATATAACAAGACATACTGCTTTTTCTGACAGATAGGATATAGTGTCAAATCCTAGACTTCCATTTGTGAAGCCAACAAAGCCAATCCATGGATCACAAAGATAGTGAAGTAGACAGTACTTGAAAGTTGAAACATGGCTTTCGCAAAGTAAATGCAGGACTGATCACAGTGGCACTTAAATTAAGCACTGCATATACAGATTTGCATATTTTTCACAAGTATATATATTGTCCCAATTAAGGTAATTCTCATAAAACCATTTGCCCTTACCCAACGCTACACCTTCGGGGCAAGAGGAGAGTCTATCAGTATACATCAGTTCACAATATGTCAGATGGGAAATTAATTCATTTTCCCAAGTTGGAAACACAGAAAGTCATGGAATGAACAGAATGTTACCGTTCCTAGAGGGAGACACTTATTTCTTAATCGAGCAGAATCATGAATTGACCTTTTTTACAAACATTTTTATATACCAAATTACCAATGTAACTTTCATTTGCTTTTATTTCCTCTTGTGCTGAAGATAAACACAATTCACTAAAAATCAATCCAAAAGTTTCTATTAAAACTTAACCTTTTTGTTTCTCCGTGAGTTCTATCAATCAATATAAGCCTAATCCCAAAGCTGGGTTTGGGTACATGAACCAAAATATTATTTCTAGTTGTCATATGCCGAAATACTACTCTCCATACTCTTCGATCAATAGCCACTCGTTATTTGTCTCTATGTGTTCCAAGGCATAAAATGGTATTTCAGCATTTGAATATTCAATGCCACATAGTTTTTAGAGGTAGGAAGTTGTAAAATACTTACAGGAAAAATCTAATATTAATGGTCCACCTGATTACTTGCCGTGGCAGATGTGGGAGTCTCTGCTAGCTCTTCCACAGTCGAAGTGCTGGGCTAAAACCAGTAACTGGTTATCGTGTGGATATTCATTGTTTGTATCAACCTCTTGTTGCCAGGATTAGCCCTGATTACGCTTTCTCATCTTCCGCAACTCCCAGGCAAGTTGTGTTTTCTCTTCCTAGTGAAAATAACTACAAAAACAGATTGTCATCAATCAGGGACGATCAACCAACTTCTGAAATTTGTTAGGATATTAYTTCTACAACAGAACCAAAGAAAAAKTTGATTTTGAGGTCATCGTACCTGCTTTTGAACCCTCTCTCGTTCAAATGCTAGCTTTGTGACCATCTCGGTAATAAGTTTGGCCCCATCATTGATGTCCTTTGCCCTTGCTAGTCTCAATTTTTGAGCTTCTTTCAAATTTCTTTTTAATATTCCATTTTCAGACTTTAGATTGCCTATTTCTTTGTTGAGTCCTACAATGGTTTCTGTTAAAGCGAGACACTGCTCGTCTGCATTCTCCGCCCTGCTGTCAGATTTTGCAACCTTTGATTTTAGCTCCTCAATCAAGGTTTCCATATCCCAGATTGCTTTGTACAGCAAGTTTTGCTGCACTTGGCTGGCTTCAGCAGAAGTCTTTGATGTTTTCAGTTTGACCTCCAAGTCCCTCACTTGTTTCTCTAACAAGCTTATCTTCTCTTCATCACCAACTTTAAGGAATCCCACTTCTTCATGAAGCTCCATATTCTCTTCTGTTAAAGTGGCCAGTTTTTCTTCTGCATCGTGGGCCCTCGTCTCTGCCATCAAAACATGTTCTTTTAAAAAATCGGTTTCACCTTCCATCTCAGAAAGCTGCTCAAGGYTAGCTTCATAACATTCATTCAGTTCTTTAAACTTTGACTCGGAATCTTGCAACTTCTTTCGAAGTTCYTTTAACTCATGCTCCACCATTTCTTTCTCCTTCAGCTTCCCTAAGCTATATTCAACCTTGGATTTAAGCTCCTCTTCTCTCATAACTGAGCAACGCATATTAAACTCGTTTATTTGGAGTTGCGACATCATTTCCTTCGCTATTCCCTTGAAGACCTCGGAAGAATGTTCTACTTCTAATAGCCTCTCCAACGCAACTTCTAGAAATGCTTCCATGCCTGAGACAACTTCATTTGTGGATGAAAGTTCTGACTTCAGCTCTTCCTCTAGTTTTCTTGATTCTAATAATTGTTTCTCAAGTTTCAGTTCTGCTGCAAGAGATTTCTCCAGCATCTTAAGCACAAGTCTTTGCTGCCCCGCAATCTGCGTATCGTAATGTGACCTCTCCAAATCCTCATTCTCAATCGGGTATGCTGCAACAAAATGGACAATAAGTACAGRACTTCATAGACTCTAGATATCTACATTGAAAAGGAAGGTATTGAAACTCACTAGCTTTCTCTCGGAACAACGAGAGTGTTCTTTGAAAATTTGCTAATTGCCTCTTCAACTCTGACAATTGCTCCTGCAAATGCTTCCAAGAATCTTCAGAAGCCTGCAATTTCCCGTGRAAGATCGAAAAAATATCTTCTCTTTGTTTCAATGAGCCTATTTTCTGATGTGCATCAGTAATTTGGTCTTTAAGGACTTCTAARAAGCTCCCTAACACAGTGACCTCGGAATCTAGATAACCGAGTGAAAGATCAAAGATCAAAGCCTTCTCAATTTCTACTTCTGAAATATTTTTGTTATGCATGGACAACTCTCCAAGTCCAATCTCTCCGAGTGAGACAATTGTCATATAAAGATCCAAGTTTACCATCTTCTCGGAAAAGTAAGCCAAATCTAAGTCCAATGAAGTCAGCAGCTCCATGAACTTAGTCGGTTCTATCATCTTAACGCCATTTTCACCAAMTGGAACTCCGTTCGATAGGGAGATACAAGMTGATTCAGAATCAGCATCGTCGATGCCAATGTCAACACAAGCATCAACTCCCATAAGTGAATCCTTCCTGCTCCAAAAAGTACAGACCAGATACTTAGAAAGGCTGCTGAAAAAAACCAAGATATAATGATAAATTCAAATTTGGCTTGCCCATTCACAAGATTTTATCTACTCATCAATTAAAAAAAAATACACAGCAATTCAGAATACAATAACAACCAAAATGCAGGTGATRTCAGTTACTTTGAATGGTGAATAAGTCTTGACTCTCTTGAGGAATGGTTCCTAAGACGTGTACATAATCGTCGGGAAAAAGAAAATAAGGAAATTACCACAAGGCTGCTATACATCTACAAGAGTCTAGGCTATTGAGATGTTGATAGCATAACAGCAGGAAGAGTCTTGACTAATAGATTTTCTATAATGCCAAATTACCAATCAGCATCAATTAGTTGACAATGTAAACATGACTGAATTGTTCAGAAGATTATGACAATTTCAACACCATTGAACAAGAACATTAGTTATCCTTGTGAATGCTTGATCCACCTTCCTCCTTCACACTACTCGTCAACGATCTATCCGATTCGCACTATATAGGCCTTTAATAGAAATCATATCTTAAAACTTCAAACTAAATTCAACTATGATTCAAAGGTCCTCTCAACTCTTAATCCATTCACAAARCATACACCATATACTAATAATTCCACACGACCGGAATCGAGCAACCAGTTAGCCCTTTGATCCTTTAACCCTAAAAAACAATTTATAAATTTACAACTATGTATCACTTACCACCATTATAACATCAATTGTGAAAGTATGACTGATTAAAAAGCTTATTTCTTCAAAAAAGTTTACCAACCAGTCAAATTTACCACTTCTACCTTTTTCAGACTATCATCTGGTCTAAAATTTCGGCTGAATTCATCAACTATGACATGCAAACATCCTAATTCACTCATAACAACACCATAAAACAAACAAATTGAAGCAATCAATTCAAACCCCAAAAAAAGGCAACAAATTTAGTATGCATCTCTCATAAATCAACCCATATAATCATCCATTTCATCAAAACATACATTATAAAAAAGGAAATTTAAATTTTCAAACATACCCTTTAATTCAACAAGGAAAAAGTCAACAACCCATCAAAATTCAACAACACAAAAATGACAACAATAAAGATAAAATCAACACARTTAAATGCACCACTACAACACACAAAAAAGAAGAATTATCATATGTAATATAAAGTATAAAGATCATTACTTTACCTTAATTAATTGAAAGAGGARGAGATAAGATATGTTAATGAGGAAAGATGAGCAAGAATGCTCTGTTTTTAGTTGGTTGTTGTTGTTGTTTAGTTTTATCAGTCAAGAGTTAATCACAAGACAGCAACTGATTGTACAATTGTACAAAGGTTTGTAAAAGGCYGAGTGCTAAAATGAGCTGAAGTGCGCAGTTTAAGTGGGGCCAGTGAAAGAGCGGTATTGTTGGGGCGCACRTTAGTGAAAGGAGAGAGAGTGTAGGGTAGTTGAATGATTGAACGAATGGCGCGGGTGGGGTTCAACGTGCGGATYGAATACAATAACTAATAAGGRTAAACTTGTCATTTCACCTCATTTGTACTCGTATTTGTTAAAGGCAAAGGCTAACGAGCGTCGTCAGGAAATATCAAACATTAACTACACCGGTTGACGTGTGAATTTGATATGTATATTTAGTGCTTAGTAATATATCCCGAAACACATGTTCRCATTATCATGTTTTAAAAAATTTGTGAATTATTATTATGAATATTATGAATTACGTATTTTACATTATCGTATTTTATTACTAGTTATTTTATTAGTGATAAAGATTGTTGGTAAGCCAAGGTGGACTTTGACAATGTTGTTCTTTAGAAGGGGAACTTGGAGTGGTGGAATCAAGAACTATGACCTTTTCTACCTTAATCTAAGTTTTAATATGTAACCTTATGATCTCATTGGATGCTAAATAAAAGGCAGCTTGGGCTATTTAAAAGATACGAGTTGGATGGTTTTTGTATCATATATGGTGATTACCTAATTTGAGGTTGAAATTGTGCAATCGTGAATGACGAGAAAGTGAAAAAAGTTTTGTTAATTTTTGGACAATATGAACATGTTCGTTTAAGTTGTTGATAGGTTATTATCGTATTRCATCTTATATTAGACTTTGTCAGTTTCTTTATACACTTTCACTTCATACATTAAGTTATTATATGTTTTTTAAACCAAATTATATATAGAATTTTGAAGCTCCTACATTCGAAAATCAATTACTCCATACATACTAGTCTTTTTTTAGTGGTGAAAATACTAGAACACCTATAAGCAACTTCACATGGAAGAAGAATATTTTGTCACAAATACGATAAATYGACTTCAATATAAAGTAATTTAAGTTCATATATCAAATTTTTTTCTCAATGTACGTATTTCACTTTAAGGCAATATGTATGAGAGAGTATGGTGTCATATAGAGAAACAAAATAAATTAATGTGTTTGTGAGTGTTTATAAATCTATGCATTATATACGAAGTACAAAATTTCGACAAAAAAAAAATATCATTTCTCATTACGCAATTAAATTTTAGACTCGTAATTTATGTTTGAGTATTCCTTTTTGTTTTGCTACGTATAAGAAATTACAAATTGTTTAATTTCTTTAATCATAGATGTCAACAACGAACTAATTTTTCCTATTTGTAAGAAAGAAAATTAAAATGGTCATACCAATATTATTAAGGATCATACTGATGAAGAGTAATTGAACCATTYTTGCATCTAGATTTTCTTATGCTTTATAAATTTGATTACCTTTCAATTTTACTCCTTTATTCCCATTCACTTTCTTGGACTCATTGTGTGAATGATTTGACATTTTCTTTCTATGTTGTCAAAGTAATTTCAACTTTGTTAAAAAGTTGTTATTTTGTTTTAGTAAGAAATGCATAAACATGACTTTGATAAATATGGACATATCATTTCAAGAATTTTTTTTTATCTAATTATTGTTGAAGATACAAAAATTACTTTGGTCTTGAAAGTATTTAGAGATATATCGTTCACATAAAGTTAACATGACTTATTTTTACTCCGTATAATGCATCAAGTAAAAATGATATGACTAGTTTGTCGGAAAAAAAAAACTAACATGTATTTTTACAATTTTACCCGACAAATTTAAATTAATAATCATTTAAAATTTTCTCACTAAAAATTCACGTTTATTACAAAAATACCAATTTATTACTATTTTTTTTTTTACGGGATTTGCACCGTTCACAAATCAACAACCCATTTCCGTGAATTACCTGGACTCAATTCAGCAGAGCTCAACTGAAAAAGGGAATTTTATTTTTTATTTTTTTTGGGAAGAAAAATCAATTTCAATTTGAATCAGTGAAACAGACAATTGGCCCAAAAGCTCCTCCTTGTAATTTGACGGTGAGTCAATTTCTCTCTCCTCGACATATTCGCTGCTGCGTGCTGCCCTCCTTCAATCAGGAGCACTGTTCTGACTTCATTCTTTAGGGTTCATTTTGTAAGTCGATTTTGGTTGTTTTTTTAAATTATTCATTTATTTATTCGATCTTTTTCRTTTATTTGATGAATTTTAGCTTAATTATTACTGTGTCACGGTTAATTCATTCATCTTTTATGGGATCCCATTTCTAGTATAGTTGAATTTGGTGTTCACATTCATTCAATTAATTTGCTGATGAGAATTCATTCGTTCAAAGGGTAGTTTTGTTCGTGCCATTCTTGTGTTTGTTTAATTAGAGCAAATCAAATCAATTTTGAAGTTTGGTTTTTATATGAACATTTTCAGAATTGGGACTAATTTTGCAGATTGTAGGAATAGTAGGGTCGTTGATTGTTTTGGGTTGCAAAATTCTTTCAATTGTAAAAAGGTTGGTGTCAAACCCCAAGTTTAAAACCTTGTCGCTGCCATTGCAAAGAACTCTGCTAWAAGATTTTGAATGGTTGGTTTTAATTAAACAATACATTGCATAAGATTGCTATATTATAGACAATTCAATCAGTTTCCTTGGGACTTTGCTTATATGCTCAATGCAACTATTGAATAAGGCTTAAGTGCTTTTGTGAGGGAATTTTAAGTGGGGAAACCCGATTTAAGAAAATGGGTTTGAGATTGAGGATTAGTCTCTCTTTAAATGTAGCAAGATTGGTATTTAGGAAGATTAAATTCAATGTTTGTTGGGTCGTTGGGGTGTTGATATTAAAGCTGGWTACTTGCTTATTTGATAGTAACTATTGKAATGAGGATTTTAARAAGACTAAATGGGTTGAAAAAGGTTCGCTTTTCCCGTAGACAGTAGGCATGGGATTATGCTGCTCTAGTTTTTGTGTAATGTTCGTTAGTCTTTGAGGAGAGTGTAATTATGGTCTGGGTCTAGTGGGGAGAGTAGAGGTCATCTTGTGATGTGATAGATATTTGGAGGATTGTCGGAACACGGGAGGTCTGAGTATTAGGAAACGGAGGTGGTTTTATCCATTTCTGGTGGAAGGACCAAGGAAAAGGATCTATTGTGTCTATATGTTTCTGTGATGATTATGTAGTGTTTGTGATTGGAACATAACTCTTCTGTCTTCATGGGATTTGACTTGTCATGATGTCAGATTATCGGTAAAGCAACTTTTCTAGCATTCAAAGTGGCTGAGGATCACAATATGAGTTTGATTTTGAATAGCATATTCTGTTTGAAGATAGCTTGTCCTTTTATATGCACTTTCTTTTAGCTTTCAATTATTGCCCCTATTGCGTATTAAAATAAAATATTGCCCCTATTTCTTTTTGTTCTTCTGTACATTGGGTAATCTCTTGCTTTCATTACATTTAACCTACTGATCCACGAACAAATTCAATTGTTTATTCTCGTCAAAAAAAAAAAACAATTGTTTTTTTTTGCATTGCAGACAATGGTGCAAAATTGCTCAAAAACACAAATGCAATAAGAATATTAGACTAAATCTAGATAGGTAGGTGAACAAAACAAGCCAAAAAAAACGTTTACAAGCTCTACCCGGAAAACCTTTTGTTAATGTCTTGAAGTGGATATTGCTTCTGTTTCAGAGGATATAGTTACTTTTAGGTAGTTGATTCATCTAGTATCAAGACTTTTTTCATATAGTTCAAAGTTTCGGCATAATTTGTAACTTTCTGAACTTTGAGGGCTGGGTTATCTCTTTTAGATGCTCTAACTTCCAAGGATATTGAAAGATGCCTTTTTGAATGTATCCTAGTTTTGTAGTAAGTTGACTGCTATCTGTCTGTAAGTGTTCCATGTCACACTTGGAAGCTATTCTCCTACTATTAGCATATCATATTTGCTGATTCTGATTTGCTTATAACCTATTTAGTCTTGAAAATGCAGCTTTTGATAGCAATATAAATCATGTTAATGTATAATTCTGCAATTTTAAAGTTTAATAAGTGAGGGATGTGTTTTGTATTTGGATATTGTTTGTTACACGTATAGCAGCTCAGTCACCTGTTTCGGTTGTTTTTGACATCTTTACCTTCTACTGTAGGTGTAATGGAAGTTTCATTTTGGAGAGCTCTTCTTCACAATATATCATCGTTTTTAAATTTATCATCACGTGAAGATTTTAATTCAGTACCATTGCGAAAATGTTATCAAACAATGGAAGAAATATTGAAGTTGTTAAAGCCAATACTTGATGCGATTATGGATACTGAAGTAGCTTCCAATGAGCTACTTTTGAAGGCACTAGAAGAAGTTGGACAGTCTATTGATGAGTCACAATATCTCTTCGAGAATTGGCATCCGTTGGCAAGCAGAGTTGATTTTGTATGTTTTTTATTCTCCATTTGGGTATATATTAAAGAGATTTCGTTTTATTATTAGTTTAAGCCATTTTCAATTTTCTTTAATCTGCTCAATGAAAGTTCAACTCATCATAATCTTCACAAATTAGCTTGGAAAGTTGGAAGGTGGGAAAAATGTTGGGAGGGAGGTTATTCCCTTAATGCATCGGCACTCTTGCTGTGTTCCGGAATAAATGGTCATTGCCCAATTTATAATTACGAATGAATTTTCAAACCTTCCTCTGCCGCTCAAATTATGGTTAGAGTCTAATAATACTCTATGTTTTCTGTGTCTGGGTTGCTGAAGCTTATATTCCTCTTGCCTTATATCATGAATTTGCCAAATTTAACCAAGAATCCAAGGCGAAGACTTACCCTTCACCTCTCCTATCATGATGAATTTATGATGTATGGGCGGCATCTGTAGCAAATTAACCCCATTACTCTTATCAATTGTGCAAGTTCACCCCTTAGGTTTCATTAGTGCAAATCAACCCCCTAAGATTAAAATTAGGTGCATTTCACCCAAAATTAATAATAATCTTATTTTTTAAATATTTATTTTATTTTTATATTAAATTGATAAAAGTATTTAATTTTAATACAATATCTTTGTACAGTACACTAATAATGCCGAGCAAAAACTACCRCCAATCTTTGTTTCTTCTTGCAGTTTACTCCTTACCTTATTTGCAAACACAACTAGCCTCATTTTTAACCTTTTCTTTTCTTCTCTCTCCTAACTTTCCCCTTAACCTTTAAAAAACATTGTGGATGGTTTATCTCTTCTAATCTATTCTGTACTCCACTCACCAAAAAAATAGAAAATCTCATTTTGATGATGRGAAATTGGAAAGAAAAAAAAAGCTAAAGATTGGAAGAAATTAGCTCAAATTGAAGAAAGCTCGATATGTTTTTAGTATAAAATATGTATAAAGATGTATATTGCATGTATTTGAATTATTAAATATTTTTGGATTGTAGTTTTGCATAAATAGTGTAATAGATAGATTAACTGTATTAAATTGCACCTAAATTGAAAATTGTAGAGTGATTTGCTCCAAATAAAACTTAAGGTGCTAAACCGCACAATTGGTGCAAGTTAGGGGGGCTGATTTGCCACTTTGGATTGTATGGGCTTTAGACTCCGCCTATGTACCAATGACATTGGAATCGTAGGGAACACAAGAATAAGAGTTGGGGTATTTAATTAGTTATGTCCTCATTGTAAAGGAGTTAAGTATGGCCATGCCCTCTTCACTTCATTTGTTGTGAATTTATTATGATTTATTTAATCWGCTGGTCTAAACTTTGACCCCTTTTTTTTATGTTGATATAATGATAGATAAAAGAGGTGTTTGGTTGGGTCTTGGGTGGAAAGAAAGGGAGGCGGAGCCCTTATTTCTTTTTGCTGTGTTTGCTTTGCATGTTTTGTATTTTCGTTTGACTCTTTTCAATTATGATATTACCCATGTTGTATGTTCGGGTGATCTCATCTATACCCTAGCCTTTTTATACCCATCCTTCCTATTTCATTCCTACCACCATTTATTTACTTTGTCGAACTTCAGACCACCACATCACCAGTGAATGCACCACAAATATACACATCACCACCATTGATCTTACCCACCACCACTATTGCCATCATCAAAAGTCCACCACCCTCACCCACGTGCTACCATCAACCCAAATTACAACAACAACAATAATGCATTAATGCATCTCAAACAACTAATCCACCATGTCAGAACAATAGGAAGTTTATGAAAAATTGAGAGAGAAAGGAATTCGAGAGAAGAAAAGAGATGATGAATACATAATATATAAATCAAGAGAATAGGGAAAGTAGATGTTGGTGTTATTCTTTGTGAATGTTGTCCCGTCAAAAAATTTCCTTGTAGTTGGYATTGGTGTGTTAGCCTTTTGAATGTGCCTCCATTAGCAGGGCKTGTTGGTGATTATTGGTTTTGGTGGTGATGGGAGAGAGGAAAGCTAAGGAAGACATAGCTAGAGATTTGTGGTTACTCGACCCCCTTAAAGTGGTTCTGTTCGATCTTAAAAATTAAAGAGTTTTAAAACTCATTTTGTAGCCTCACCAAACTACGTAAGGAATAAGGGGGCTTATCCATCTTTACTTTCCTTTCTCTTTGTTGATTTCATTTCTTTCCGTTCTTGCATTGAGCCCTTCTCTCTTTGGAGTGGTGCGAGGTGAAGTAAGATGAGACACCATTGTCTGWGTTATTTGTAGATTTTATTGTTTTGTAGACAAGAGCATTGTCCTTGCTACATTCCTAAATTGAAGTATTGAATCTTCTGGGGTTTAAAATGAGTAGAAGGAAAATAAGTACTCTCTCCGTTACATTTTACTTGAAACGATAACTATAATTGGGTGTTACACAATACTTGTAACAATTCTCTTCTTTTTCATTTTTAGTTAAATTTTGTTAGTAAAAAGACTTATAATAACCTTACTCAAAAAATCATTCAACTTTTTACATTTCCTAATATTTACTTTATTCACTTTCTCACCATTTTTCTCTTCTTACTTTTTCCTACTTTATTCACTTTCTTACTTTTTTTCTCTCTCTTACTTTTCCTAATCTTACACTCACTCATTATTTTATTTCAACTAAAACGTAACGGAGGGTATATATGGAAAGTCTCTTTGTTACCTAGAGGGAGTTGAGAGAAGTGGTTGTAGAGAACACTTTAAGTGGTAGGATGATAGAATGAAAATATTTGAAGAACTCTTGAGTTGCACATAAAMTAAGGTAGAATGAAGACAATTTGGAAGGAAGGGGGTTTAAAAGGATACAAACAAATTGGATTTAAATGAGCTAGTGGCTCTTGATCAAAGAGTACAGAGGGGGAGGATTTTGGTGATATAATTTGGTTCATGTTGTCTTAGTTTTGGGATTAAAGACTAGATTGATTGATATTTTAAGACCGCATTGTGTGTTTTACGTGTCTTAAGTTGTGCAGGCTTGTAACTTCTATTTTTAAATTCTATATGCTAWAGACTGAGATTGGGGTGGTATATATTTCTCCCACACCTTAGGGTCAAGGGGATGGCTTCTCACCAAGTTTCAGCCTAAAAGGGCGAATGGCGAGTGTTGTGCCTCCTATGAGCGTTTCGATGCATGGTAGTTTAAGCTTTATCGGCCTTAAAATTCTTCCCAAATGGACTWGTTTTGGCCCGTATTTTGTGTTACTTCATTATATGGTTATGGGAAYCAACCACAAACTTTTTGGCAATTTCACAAAAGTTCGTCCGAAAACCTCAAAATGGGCCCTTGGAACCTTCGTTCTGGCAACCGTTTAAGATTTCCCCAAAATTGTTCCCACGGGCTAAGGGTCACATATGAATGACCCTCGACAAATTTCAGCTCTTAAAACAACCTCTAACTTCCCAAAGACGCGTTTATTCAACAAGCGAGGCAACAATCAATCGAGCCCGCGACACTTCCACAGTCATCATTTCTACTTCAAATTTTGTGTGGGTTTATCTTATGATCATTGGAACTCATGGAAAGTCTTCGGGAATTTTTCAGAAATTTGTTCCGAAGTCCATTTTTCGTGGACTATAATATTTGTTTTTTTCATAATTTTGACCCMAAAACGACGTCATTCCGGACCCGTCTCATTTKTACTTGAAAATTCTACCACATGCTTAGGCAAACATATGATGGTATYATGTCAAATTTTAGCATCAAATACCAACTATAGGGTCTCTAAACACWAGCTTGACTCTTTACTTGGTGCAACCTTGACATATGTTGGTGAACCACTCAGTCGTGCTAAGGCAGCAGATTATTTCTTTTGACTCTTTACATGTTTTTGTTTTTCTGCTTTGTTGGAATGTTCAAAACTCAGTTAAAGAGTGCATTTTTCTGATATATTTTCTAATTGAAGTATTATAATTGCTCTGTGAAACTGTGACATAAAGTAGTTACTTTCATCATAAAACTTGCATTTAGACTTAGTGATATACCTGTGTGGGTTCTCATCTTTTTCTAGATTATTTCATGGAAGTAGCTTCATGAATATCTGCGAAGTAGCTTCATAACATGTGGACTTCTTTAAATATGTTCCTTTGTGCTTCATTGGTGCTTACTTCTGACAGACCTAATCTAAAGGTACACCAAGCTGATTTGTTGATAGCAAGGATTCGGAGCTGTGTTTTGGAATTTTTCTGGCTGCTGAAAGATTCACGTCAGTCCCTCCCAGTTGAGTTGAGATCATCATCTCTTGAGGTACCTTTGGTTCTCTATTCTCTTGCTGTTTACCCTGTTACTTTAAATGATTGTGAAGCACCCTGTTTGCTTCTCTCTCTGTCCAAATCTTACTATTTACCCATTTTGGGTGTCTCAAATTACATGTTTTATTCTTATGAAGGATGCACCCAACCCATGTTGCATGTCCCATCTGGCTAGCTGTCTTCTCTTACTACCTTTTCCCCTTTACCTCACAGCTACCTCTTTCGGAATTTCTACACTATGTCTTATTAGTTATTACTTTCTTCCTCTCAATCCATGTTTTTCTTACCTAACTAATTTTTTGCTCACGTGATCACATCCTAACATTGTTATGTTCATGTATGGCAAAAAGATGAACTAGGAATGGATAGACAGCATAGACTATTTATTTGTTATAGAGTACATTTTTCATGTTATGATTAGGATGCTCTGTATTGTATGCAACTAGCTCTTTTGATTTGCTGCCTGCCAATGCGTTTTATAATTAGTTCTCCAACATAGCCTGATTGTATTTCTTGTACAGCACTGCATTCAAAAAGTTAAGAACATAGGATGTGATACTACATCTACAATTATCAGTGATGCTGTAAACGATCAAGTAGGTGCCCAAGGAATTAGCCCAGAACAGCTCGTGCGAATTGCTGATTGCTTGGGCTTACGATCAAATGAAGAAATTCTTATTGAGGCTGTTGCTCTGGAAAAGCTAAAGGAAAACGCTGAGCAAGCTGAAAAAAATGCAGAGGTGGACCATTTAGAACAATTGATTTCTCTAGTCACACGCATGCATGACCGCCTCGTTTTGTTGAAACAGTCTCAAAGCTGTACACCTGTCCCTATACCACCTGATTTTTGTTGTCCTCTCTCCCTTGAACTTATGACAGATCCAGTCATTGTATCCTCAGGCCAAACGTATGAACGTGCTTTTATAAGGAAATGGCTTGATCTTGGTCTTACTGTATGTCCAAAGACAAGGCAGCCATTAGTTCACACCAATCTGATTCCTAATTATACTGTTAAAGCACTTATTGCCAACTGGTGTGATATAAACAATGTGAAGCTACCTGACCCTATGAAATCTATCAATGAAGGTCAACCATTGGCCCTAATTTACCAAAATGATTCTGGTTCATTAAGGGATCTTCAGAAAAATACACATTTTAAAGGTAACCAGCCTGCATCACCTGAGTCAGCACGTTCTGCAGGTTTAGATGGCAAGAATATCAGTTAT
This sequence comes from Bassia scoparia, assembly GCA_008642245.1. Classification (NCBI taxonomy): domain Eukaryota; kingdom Viridiplantae; phylum Streptophyta; class Magnoliopsida; order Caryophyllales; family Amaranthaceae; genus Bassia; species Bassia scoparia. The sequence goes on along the minus strand of SNQN01000333.1, from coordinate 135,943 downwards.
TCAAGTGACCTTCACCGAGAAAGGGCTTCCCCATCACATCCTCGTTCTTCTTCAGACAGCTCTATGTTTCGCATGGTTGAGAAAGAAAATGGATTGGATATTGGTAGGATTTCTCTAGAAGATAGATTGAGCAATTCAGAGAGAAATAGTATGGAGTTGAATGGACAGCATCATGTGTCACCTGCACGCAGAGAGTATGCTAACGCTGTCAGTTCTCAAGAACAGCTGTCTGATTCAAATGATGGAATGTCCGTTGATGGAAACAGAGTCTCGGAGTTGAATATAGCTCAACGATTATCCGGAGATGCCAGTCAGATTTCGCAGAGTCCAGGTGATAGCCGTGATGCATCTGGAGAATTATCAAAGGATTCACATGCTGGTGCCCCTGAGAGCACTTCCCAGAGGGAATCTGACTTTTCAACTAGATTAATGGAGGCGAGATCCCGCAATCAAAATATCTGGCGGCGACCATCAGATAGGCTTGTTCCTCGGATGGTATCCTCACCAACAATGGAAACAAGACCTGACCTTTCAGAGACTGAAGCTGCAGTTAAGAAGATGGTGGAGGACTTGAAAAGTGATTCAATAGAAGCCCAAAGAGAAGCAACAGCTCAATTGCGGTTACTTGCAAAGCACAACATGGATAATCGAATTGTGATAGCTGATTGTGGGGCCATAAATTTATTAGTTGATCTGCTTCAATCGACAGATCCAAAGACTCAGGAAAATGCTGTTACCGCTCTCCTCAACTTGTCAATAAATGATAACAACAAAATTGCTATTGCAAATGCAGATGCAATAGAACCCCTTATCCATGTCCTTCAGACAGGAACCCATGAGGCTCGGGAGAATTCTGCTGCCACTTTGTTTAGCCTCTCAGTAATAGAGGAAAACAAATCCAAAATAGGCAGGTCTGGGGCTATCGGTCCTTTGGTTGAATTGTTGGGACATGGGACTCCTCGAGGGAAGAAAGATGCTGCCACTGCTTTGTTTAATTTATCCATATATCATGAAAACAAGGCTAGAATTGTGCAGGCTGGTGCTGTGAAGCATCTCGTCGAGTTGATGGATCCRGCTGCAGGTATGGTTGATAAGGCTGTTGCTGTTTTGGCAAATCTTGCTACGATTCCTGAAGGAAGGACTGCCATTGGTCAGGCAGCAGGGATTCCTGTACTAGTGGAGGTTGTTGAGTTGGGCTCTGCACGAGGCAAAGAAAATGCAGCTGCTGCACTTCTACAGCTTTGTACTTTCAGCTCCAGATTTTGCAATATGGTACTCCAGGAAGGAGCTGTACCACCATTAGTGGCTTTGTCACAATCAGGAACTCCTAGAGCAAGAGAGAAGGTAAAGTTATGATACCTTTATACATACCAACCTGTGATGACATTAATATATTATCATTCTACATTKAATATAAATTTAATTGCAGGCCCAAAGTCTTCTAAGCTACTTCAGAAGCCAACGTCATGCTAATTCCAGGGGTTAATGTRGCAACTAAAACTTTTGAAGGGCTATAATTGTTTGTAAGTTCTGTACAATGTAATTTTAGCATGCAAATAATGCTTATGAAAGTTTAGCATGACGTACTGTTGGCATTATTTGCTGAGTGTAAAGTGAGAAAATCTTTTATTCTATTTAAGATTATTTTTTCCCTGCCTATTAATTTTTTCACGATTGAGTTGTATAATGACAGAGGAGTGGCTCATTTTCCTGCCTTACCCTTGAAAAGGTTAGAATCATCATTAATTGCTTCTATATTCATTTTTTTTTTCTCAATTTTATGCTAAATCCATTGTTTCTTTGTTTATTTATCACGTGTAGCTTTTGGTGCTATTRGTATGATTTATGAATGACTGGTGTTACATAGAATTTTCAGTAGCTGCATCATTSTTGAATGTAGATGGGTGTTTGATTAACTTTTATATATGGTTATTGTTATGGAATTTGATTTTGATCTCATTCAACCTTGTGCGTTCTTCAAAGAGTGAGTAGTGGCTTTGTGAAGTAGCAATTGCTGAGGCTGCAGGAAATTGTAGTTTGTTAACCCCTTTGGTCGAAGCCTAAAGACCGATTCTTGCTGCTAAAGGACTATTCCTGCGACATAGTAGAGACTAGGGAGGAATGGTTTGTGTGAGCCTTTCTATGCCTCCATGATTTTAACCACTGTATTGATTGTCATTGCAAGTTTGCTGTCACTAGGATCATGTTCCTTTTCTCCGAAAGGATAATTTCAAAGGGATATTTACAGACTTCTTTGAAGATCTATGTAAAAAGTAACACTGTTGTTYGTCTACTTGTGACAGAATTGTGTTTGCATGAATTGTGATTACAGAGGAAGGTAATTGAATTCCTCACCGGAAAAGATTCCRGTGGTCATAAGACGGTTTTCTGCTTACCCCGTACAGGATCTGCCATATAACTTTGRGATTGTTGAAATGATTGCTTTAACTAATTTGCTATGTGACCATTACTGTGACTGACTATTCTTTTTTGGTCGAATCACTGCTAGATCAGAGCTCTTTTCTATGCTGCTAGAGTGGCAGATACCAGCTCATTAAATTCCTATCTCTGCATAATTTTGGGCTATACTTTTGTAGAAATTCTGTGGGGTGGCATAGTAGTAAGTTCAACAGAAGTTGAGGAAACTGCAAGTTGATAAAAAAAAAATTTTAAAAAATCTCCAGGATATTGCCCTGATATTGACAGGGCCTTTTGCTTTGTAATATCTGCAATAATCTCATGATTTACATTGTATAACAGACTTCTTCTTTGTAGCATAGTAGCGCCTTCGGAGTTTTCATGTAGCATTGTCATCTGCCTAAGCTGAGATGGGTGAGCGGTGGTTTTATAGGCTTATAGTCTACCTTAATCTGCTGTAACTGGAAAGTCAGTTGAACGGCCAAGAATGGCTTTGCTAATGGTGTTGTTTCATTTCRAGGGAATTCTTTGAGTCTGTACCTAAGTTTCCCTGTGCTCTTTCCTTTACTCTAGTCTTGCTAATGGTGTTGTTTGAAAGCTGCTAGATTGTGGCTCGACATTGTTCACTACTTCGTCGATGCTTTAGCTGTTACATTGTCAGAAATAGTCTGGAAGATTATTGATCTCTGTACGATAGGTGCTACYACGARAATCTTCCAAATTCAGCAAGTCCAACATAACACATACACAATCGTGGTTTCTGGTTATATTTTGTTCCAAGACTTTTAACTATTCAAGTCTTAGTAGTTAGTAGTGTAACTCAACACATTTCTTGGAATTAATCGAGTATTAGACTATTAGTCCGAGTGGAGAGTCCTCCTCTCTGCCTCTTCGGCCGAGTGGGTAGAGCCATAGAGAGGTCATGGGATCAAATCTCATACGGAGTAATTATTTTATTATTTAAAAAATGGAGAACTTAGGTTGCATTATCCATCGTTTTTTTCCAAAGTGAAGTATGAGATAAACTGGTGCTAGTCAGTGCCTCTGCTACCTAATCATTTTGCTAGACTCAAAATAAAATTTTRTGTGTAGAAACATGGAAGTTTCAGGGCCTAACTTTAAACTTGATATCTCATACTTTTTCGAGTCTGTTTGATTTTAGTTGTTATCAAGTGATATTATTTGTATCATATAAAATATTTTTTTGTTGCAACTAGCATATATCTAAATACGAACATATTAAGATAACGAGAATGTTTGTATTCGAAYCGTACAAACTTAATGTATTTTTTAGCATGTGGTATGGGTAGAGCCGATTTAATTATTAAATAGACACAACATAGACTAATGAGTTGATGACTTAAAGTCTTATAGCATACCTTGGAGTCTTAGACCTTTGATTTTTCTATTTCTCCGTTGCTTAGGAGAAATATCAAAAAGTTGGGATTGAATCCAACTTGAAGAGGTTAAGATTTGAATTTAAGACTTTTTACAATCGAGAGAAAGAYTCCAACAATTAAAACATTTGTTCATATTGATGAAAGTCTAAACTCTAAAATAGTTTAATTCAATCTAAACGAACACGAGTCTTGTATGATRTAACTCATTTTAGATATTTGATTTCAACAAATCGGGGTATACATTTAATTTGATTTCTTATTTTATTGTCGTTATTTTAAACAAATGTTTAATATTGATCCAAAGGGTGGGTCCCCATGGTTGAGCAACTTTCTCAAAAACACACATGATAGTTAAAAATGCAAAGAGAAAGAGAATCCAAACTAAGAACCAAAGTATCTCTTGTAGTGGAAATGTTGGGAATTGATATAGTYGTAATAATATAACTGTACATACTAGTAGTATGAAACTTTTGGGAGTTGAATGAAAAGGAAGTATGAGCAGCAGAAAGAGTGGTGTGAGTGCAAGCACCAAAACAATAATAATATCGACCGTTTCATTTTATTTGCTACATTACATTCTCTATGTTAATCATRATCTTAAAAAATGAAGTTTGACCGTAAAAATATTCTATTGTGTTACGTTAACAATTATTAATAATTCATAATATGATACTATATGAAAAATGTCTCATTTAATATTATTTATCCAAAACTGTCGTAGAAATTTGTGRTACTTTAAAAAATGAAAATATAGCGAAAATCGGAGGACAATAGTTGATTAAGTAAAATATTAAATTTGAGGTTGTGATAAAACAAGCATAGATATGTATTTTGATAGCGCGAGACAAAAATGAATTTTCATCACATAACAATCTCAACAGATGATATGACGGGGCCTTACCACTACAAACATTGTAGTTGTAGTTAACTCGAACAATTTGTAGCTCCGAAACAATATTATGCATCTATGAGAATTGAGATCATGATTTGTATCACATATTCACATACACGACTATCGTGGATATTACATTATTACATAATACTACTTCTTCTGTCCTCTATATAAATGCAACATGATAATAAATAATAATGATGTTTGAAGGGACACGCATTTYGTATAAAGTTTGCATAAATTTCATAAAAATGTATACGTGTGAGCTTATCATCAATTTGCTTTTTGGAGCTTCGGCTGACATCCCTCCCTTTAGCAAATTAGCAAGTGTGAGTGTGCGAGTGTGTGAGTGTGTGAGTGTGTGAGTGTGTGAGTGTGCGAGTGTGTGAGTGTGTGAGTGTGTGATCAATTATTGCTTCTTCTTTCATTTTTGGAGGCTTAGCTTAGTCTTCGACCCACCTCACGCATCATCCTCCTTTCCCTTTACATAATCTACATGATTTTTACTAAGAAATCATCATTCGATTCAAATTCATTTGTTGAATATATACAAGAAGCTTAATCACCTTAGCTTGTTCACATAATGTAGATGTATAGTTGCATGGACTAGTTAGGAAGCCGATAATGCTTATAACCGTGACAACGATTTACATTTTACGATGATTTTGTTGGTAGATCAGAAGTAACAATCTTGTTGTGTTGATCTTTGTATCATATTCGGGTGGATGATCGATTTGTTAATACTTGGCATAACACTAGTAACAAACACTTACTACTTTTAATTTTCAAATGTTTATAAACTTTATATATGTTGTGGAACATGATGAGATAATATTTAAAGTGAAACTACTTGCTTGTAACGAATATGTAAATCTAGAGTGCGTAATAACATTTATTGTGCAATTTTCCAAAGTAATAATCCGTAGTTACAAACTTGCAAATATACAAATCCAAAGCATAAAATTAAATATTTTTGGTGTGCCCCTACTACATTAGGGTGGGAAAAAAACCTAATTTGAAATGCAAAAACTCCACATCATCATCATTCATCTTAGTTTGTATACAAATACAAATAACTCATTCTTTGTTTGCCGCATTGCCTTCTATTATACTTCGTATTATTCTAGTAATAAAGTGAATTGTGGAAGWTACAAAAGATATTCATACAAACAGAATTTAGGGCAACAATTGTTTAATATAAATTCGGAGCATAAGATATATMTCAYCGTATTAATTTATAAGTAACAATAAATATTTTACCGATACGGAGGGAGTMGMARAAATAAATCAATGAATTTAGCAAGAAAGATCRAAATAAGAATACATAAACAAATAAAAAACACTGTCTAAGAGATCTCGAATCCCCAACTTCTTATCTCATGTTGCTTTATATCAGGAAAAAAAAACATGATTCAACACTAATCATAATGTTAATTAACTAAAGAATAATTAAATTTTAATTAAATAACACATCTATGATCTTTTAGCTTTCCCGAAAGAAGAGCCATGCCAACCATGAAACAGCAAATTAGAGTGACAATTGATTAATATTTTCTGCCACAGATTTTAACGTATTGTTATTGTCCAAAACCTATGCCACCAATCAGTATGAATTCTTTAAAAAAAAAAAAAAAAAACAAGGCTAAAATGATACGTGGCACAACCCCATTTGCCTGTTCCTTTGGTTTGCTACAATCTAATCAATCAATCAATCAGATGAAGAGTATTATACCATGATTCGGATCCATATTATACCCGAACCTTTTTTTTAAAATACAAATAAGGTACATTAGGAGCTGTACTGTAGGATTGTAGGTTGTCTTCTTCTCAGTTTTTGCATTCTTTTCATGCATGTTTCCCCCCTATATTGCTATACTATTATCCCCTTATCAGTGATCACCAACCAAAATTAACTCGAATGGTAAGTAGTTTGATATCACTTTAAAAAAAATATTGAATTCGAGTGTTATAGGTCCTTTTTTGGGTGTAAGTTGTACGGAGTATAATACTTTATTCGTTCTCTTTTAGTCGCATCCAATCTAAGATTTACAGTATTTAAGGAGAAGAAAGAGATAGAGAGAAATAAAATAATGGGACCCACATGTAAAAGAGGGCAGATGATAAAGGCAACGGTCACACAAGTGTGTCTTTATCGTCTCCGGTAAAAGAGAAGTAGGGAGAATATATTGATTAAAATAATAAAAATGATGCAAGTAATATGATACTTTTTAAAAAGGAAAAGAATGCAAGTAAAAGAGAACGGAGGAAATACATTAGTTTAGTTCATACAAACTTTTCATTTTTACACTAGATTTCACTTTAGACAACTTCAACTCAGTACTTTAAACGGTTTCAATTTAATTCAAAACCCTTTTAGTTTAAAGAAACGAATCAAGATCATAGTATGCAAAAAATTTTGCCAACAAACTTATCTATCGTACGTTAGATGTACGATCCGAGTCTAGTATATGATATGATGGAACTCCTAATTCTACTAAACCCTAAAACCTTATGTTGAACATGAAATTGTTACCTGTGTTATGACTTATGACTTATGAATGACCTCTATTTGAGTAATTGAATATAGATCTCTATTATATAAGCCAAGGGGGGAGCAATGGTGTCCCCCCTTGGAAATTACACAAAGACCCTCCAAACATAACTAAGTCAAACAAATTATAGCTCATTCATCAATGTATAATTCTTCAAAACATTATTCAAAATAATTGTCAATTATAACTAGATCAATTTGAATTGTCAATTAACACCATTCAATGTGTAATTTAAAATAATTGCCTAATACATAATACGGAGTATAGCAGCAAAATCAATTTCACAAATCAATTAACAATTCAATTAATTTAAAAAGTTTCTCTAATATAATAAGGTAACCATAAAATATTACCGAATTAAATAAAGTCAAAGGTATATTTTGTCCTTGTCAAATAAATAAAAATTATACGGAGTATATTTTTGTTCTTTTAATTACAATATAATACTCCGAATACTTTTTTCGTTATTTCTTACTTGCATCCTTTTCTTTTTGTAAAAATATATCAAATACTTGCATTAATTAGTTGTATCATTTCACTTTAGTCATCAATATATTTTTTCTACCTCTCTTTCACAGAGTAGGTGGGTTTCATTGTTTTTTTTTATCTCTATCTCTTTCATCTCCTTAAATATTGAATGTACAACTTGATTAGATGCAACATATTAAAAACGGAGGAAGGGAGTATATTTTAGAGTTTCGTCTTTTGCACTGTTTCATTTACATAGAATAATATATAATATATATATAATATATATATATATAATATATATATATATAATATATATAGAATCATGTGAAAACTAAAAATTTTTAATCTTGACCGTAAGATTTGGAGATGGATGGTCACGATTTAATCTATGTATATACTTGTATTTCAATCTGGGGTACATTGAATGTTTAAAGGGGTACACATGTACTGTTCATCAACAGTAGCTGAAAGTCTTGTGTACCCATTTACTGCTTGTATGTACCCCATAAAATGTAAAATGTACCAATTTATTTGTTTTCACGTCTTCATATAACATGTTGGTTTTCATTGGTTTTATGATTATTATTGAGCTAAATAAACAAATTGACAAAAATATTTCAAGCCTGTTAAAAACTTTCGAGTCAAAGATAGCAGGTTCAACTCATTAATAAACCTATAACATCCCTAATTAGAAGCATAACGGCGGCCAGCCGCCATATGTTGTCAATTCCATTCATCTCTCCCGGTATTTCATATCTATTACGTAGTAAGGGTGCATGATAATTATTCATGTCACTTCGTTTTTTCTAGATCACAAAATATATGCCTTGATGTATTAAAACTGCTACTTCTACTATATATCTATATTCAATTACTCAAATAGAGGTCATTCATAAGTCATATAACATAGTAACTAATTTATGTTCAGCATAAGGTTTTAGGGTTTAGTAGAATTAGGAGTCCACATATCATATATAGACTCGGATCGTACATCTAACGTACGATAGTGAGTTCGTTGGCAAAATTTTTTGCATACTATGATCTTGATTCGTTTTCTTTAAACTAAAAGAGTCTTGAATTAAATTTAAACCGTCTAAGTACTGAGTTGAAGTTGTCTAAAGTGAAATCGATGTATAAAATGAAAAGTTTGTATGAACTAACTAATGTACCTCCGTTCTCTTTTACTTGCATTCTTTTCCTTTTTAAAAAGGTATCATATTACTTGCATCATTTCTATTATTTAATCAATATATTTTCTCTACCTCTCTTACCTGTAACGATAAAGACAACTTGTGTGCCTTTAACACTTGTGTGACCGTTGCCTTTATCATCTGCCCTCTTTTACATTTGGGTCCCATTATTTTATTCTCTCTATCTCTTTCTTCTCCTTTACTGTAAATCTTAGATTGATGCGACTAAAGAGAACGATAAAGTATTATACTCCGTACAACTGACACCAAAAAGGACCTATAACACTCGAATTCAATATTTTTTTAAAGTAATATCAAACTACTTACCATTCGAGGTTAATTTTGGTTGGTGATCACTGATATGGGGATAATAGTATAGCAATATAGGGGGAACATGCATGAAAAGATAGCAAAAACTGAGAAGAAGACAACCTACAATCCTACAGTACAGCTCCTAATGTACCTTATTTTGTATTTTAAAAAAAAGGTTCGGGTATAATAGGATCCGAATCATGGTATAATACTCTTCATCTGATTGATTGATTGATTAGATGTAGCAAACCAAAGGAACAGGCAAATGGGTTGTGCCACGTATCATTTTAACCTTGTTTTTTTTTTTTTTAAGAATTCATACTGATTGGTGGCATAGGTTTGGACAATAACAATACGTTAAAACTTGTGGCAGAAAAATTTAATCATTGTCACTCTAAATTTGCGTGTTTCATGTTGGCATGCTCTTCTTTCGGAAAGCTAAAAGATCATAGATGTGTTATTTAATTAAAATTTAATTATTCTTTAGTTAATTAACATTATGATTAGTGTTGAATCATGTTTTTTTTTCCTGATATAAAGCAACATGAGTAAGAAGTTGGGGATTCGAGATCTCTAGACAGTGTTTTTATTTGTTTATGTATTCTTATTTTGATCTTTCTTGCTAAATTATTGATTTATTTCTGCGACTCCCTCCGTACGGTAAATATTTATTGTTACTTATAATAATATACGGTGATATATATCTTATGCTCCGAATTTATATTAAACAGTTGTGCCCTAAATTCTGTTTGTATGAATATTTTTGTATCTTCCACAATTCACTTTATTACTAGAATAATACGAAGTATAATAGAAGGCAATGCGGCAAACAAAGAAATGAGTTATTTGTATTTGTATACAAACTAGATGAATAGATGATGTGGAGTTTTGCATTTCAAATTAGGTTTTTTTCCCACCCTAATGTAGTAGGGGCACACCAAAAATATTTAATTTAGCTTTGGATTTGTATATTGCAAGTTGTAACTACGGATTATTACTTTGGAAAATTGCACAATAAATGTATTACGCACTCTACGATTTACATATTCGTTACAAGCAAGTAGTTCTACTTTAAATATTATCTCATCATGTTCCACAACATATATAACATTGAAATTAAAAGTAGAAGTGTTGTTACTAGTGTTATGCCAAGTATTAACAAATCGATCATCCACCCGAATATGTAACAGAGATCAACACAACAGATTGTTACTTCTATCTACCGACAAAATCGTTCGTAAAATGTAAATCGTTGTCACGGCTATAAGTATTATCGGCTTCCTAACTAGTCATGCAAACTATTACATCTAATTATGAACAAGCTAAGGTGATAAGCTCTGTATATATTCAACAAATGAATTTGATCGAATGATGATTTCTTAGTAAAAATCATGTAGATTATGTAAAGGGAAAGGAGTGATGCGTGAGGTGGGTCTAAGACTAAAGCTAGCCTCCAAAAATGAAAGAAGAAGCAATAAATTGATCACACACTCACACACTCACACACTCGCACACTCACACACTCACACACTCACACACTCACACACTCGCACACTCACACTTGCTAATTTGCTAAAGGGAGGGATGTCAGCCGAAGCTCCAAAAAGCAAATTGATGATAAGCTCACACGTATACATTTTTATGAAATTTATGCAACTTTTACAAATGCGTGTCCCTTCAACATCATTATTATTTATTATCATGTTGCATTTATATAGAGGACAGAAGAAAGTTAGTATTATGTAATAATGTAATATCCACGATAGTCGTGTATGTGAATATGTGATACAAATCATGATCTCAATTCTCTAAGATGCCATAATATTGTTTCGGAGCCTACAATTGTTTGAAGTTAACTAAAACTACAGTGTTTCTAGTGGTAAGGCCCGTCATATGGACTCATATCATCTATTGAGATGTTTTATCACAATCTCACATTTATTATTTACTTAATCAACTATTGTCCCCCGATTTTCGCTATATTTATTTTTAAAGTATCACAATTTCTACGACAGTTTTGGATAAATAATATTAATGAGACATTTTTCATATAGTATCATATTTATGAATATTAATAATTGTTAACGTAACACAATAGAATATTTTTACGGTCAAACTTCATTTTTTAAGATCATGATTAACATAGAGAATGTAATGTAGCAAAAAATGAAACGGTCGATATTATTATTGTTTGTGCTGCACTCACACCACCTTTTCTGCTGCTCATGACTTCCTTTCATTCAAACCTCCCAAAGTTTCATACTACTAGTATGTACAGTTTATTATTACGACTTAAACAATTCCACATTCCACTACAAGAAGATACTTTGTTCTTAGTTTGGATTCTCTTTCTCTTGCATTTTTAACTATATGCTGTTGTTTTTGAGAAAGTTGTAAACCATGGGGAACCCACCCTTGTGGATCAATATTAAACAATTGTTTAAAATAACGACAATTAAAATAAGAATCAATAAATGTATACCCGATTTGTTGAATCAAATATCTAAAAGAGTTATATCATACAAGACTCGTGTCCGTTAGAATTGAATTAACTATTTTAGAGTTAGACTTTCATCAATATGGAACAAATGTTTAATTGTTGGAATTTCTCTCGATTGTAAAAGTCTTAAATTCAAATCTTAACTCTTCAAGTTGATTCATCCCCACTTTTGATATTTCTCCTATAAGCAACGGAGAAATAGAAAATCAAAGGTCTAAACTCCTAAGTATCTATAGACTTTAAGTCATCAACTCATTAGCATGTTGTGTCTATTTAATAATTAAATCGGCTTCTCCATACCAATGCTAAAAATACATTAAGTTTGTACGATTCGAATACAAACATTCTCGTTATCTTAATATGTTCGTTATTCGATATATGCTAGTTGCAACAAAAAATATATATTGATATACAATAATATCACTTGATAACAACTAAAATTCAAACAGACTCGGAAAAAGTATGAGATACAAGTTTAAGTTAGGCCCTGAAACTTCCATGTTTCTACACACAAAATTTTATATTTGAGTCTAGCAAAAAAGATTAGGTAGCAGAGGCACTGACTAACACCAGTTTATCTCATACTTCACTTTGGAAAAAAAACGATGGAGTAATGCAACCTAAGTTCTCCATTTTTAAAATAATAAAATAATTACTCCGTTATGAGATTTGATCCCATGACCTCTCTATGGCTCTACCCACTTCGGCCGAAGAGGCAGAGAGGAAGGACTCTCCACCGGACAAATAGTCTAATACTCGATTAATTCCAAAGAAATGTGTTGAGTTACACTACTAACTCTAAGACTTGAATAGTTAAAAGTCTTGGAACAAAATATAACCAGAAACCACGATGTGTATGTGTTATGTTGGACTTGCTGAATTGGAAGATTTTCGTAGTAGCACCTATCGTTACAAGATCCAATAATCGTCCAGACTATTCTGCAATTTGAAACAGCTAAAGCATCGACGAAGTAGTGAAACAATGTCGAGCCCACAATCTAGCAGCTTTCAAACAACACCATTAGCAAGACTAGAGTAAGGAAAGAGCCACAGGGAAACTTAGGTACAGACTCAAAGAATTCCCTTGAAATGAAACCAACACCATTAGAAAGCCATTCTTGGCCGTTCAATAGCTGACTCTTCCAGTTACAGCAGATACAGAGACTAAAGCCTATAAAAAACCACCGCTCACCCATCTCAGCTTAGCAGATGATAATGTCTACAATGAAAACTTCCGAAGGCGCTACTATGCTACAAAGAAGACGTCTGTTTTACATGTAAACATGAGATTATTCAGATATACAAATCAAAAGGCCCTGTTCATACATGGGCAATATCCTGGAGATTTTTTTAAATTTTTTTTACAACTTGCAGTTTCCTCAACTTCTTGTTGAACTTACTACTATGCCACCTCCACAGAATTCTACAAATGTATAGCCAAAATTATGCAGAGATGGAAATTTAAATGAGCTGGGTATCTGCCACTCTAGCAGCATAGAACAAGGAGCTGCTGATCAGCAGTGATTCGAGCCAAAAAAGAGATAGTCAGCCACAAGTTAATGGTCAACATAGCCAAATAGTTAAAGCAATCATTTCAACAATCCAAGTTATATGGCAGGATCCGTAGGGGTAAGCAGAAAGACCCGTCTTATGACAATGGAATCTTTTCCGGTGAGGAAATTCAATACTTCTCTGTAATCACAATTCATGCAAACACAATTTTGTCACAAGTTAAGACAAACAACAGTGTGTTACTTTTTACATACGATTCTTCAAGAAGTCTGTAAAATATCCCTTTGAATTAATCCTTTCGGAGAAAAGGAACATGATCCTAGTGACAGCAAACTTGCAATGACAATCAATACAGTGGTAAACAGGAGGCATAGAAAGGCTCTCACACAAACCATCCTCCAAGTCTCTACTATGTGCAGGAAATAGTCCTTAGCACAAGAATGCGTCTTAGGTCTCGACCAAGGGGTTAACAAACTACAATTTCCTGCCAGCCTCACAACTACTCACAAAGCACTATCACTCTTTGAAGAACGGCACAAGGTGTGAATGAGATCAAAATCAAATTCCATAACAATAACCATAATAAACAGTTAACAAACCCCATTCTACATTCAAGAATGATGCAGCTACTGAAAATCTTATGTAACACCAGTTCATTCATAAATCATACCAATGCACCAAAAAGTACACGTGATAAATAAACAAAGAAACAATGATTAGGCATAAAATGAGAAAAAAAACTGAATATTAGAAGCAATTAATATGATTCTAACACTTTTCAACGGGTAAGAGGAAAATGAAGCCACGTCCTCTGTCATTATAAACAACTCAATCGTTGAAAAAAATTAATAGCAGGAAAAATAATCTAAAAAATAAAAAGATTTCTCACTTTACACTCAGCAAAAATGCACACAGCTGTCATGCTAAACTTTCTAGCATTATTTGCATGTAAAATTACATTGTACAGAACTCTAACAAACAATTATAGCCTTCAAAGTTTTATTCTACATATACTCTCTATGGAATTAGAATGACGTGGCTCTGAGTAGCTTAGAAGACTTTGGGCCTGCAATACAATTATATTAATGTAGGAATGATAAAATATATGTCATCACAGTGGTATGTATAAAGGTATCATAACCTTACCTTCTCTTCTTGCTCCTAGGAGTTCCTGATTGTGACAAAGCCACTAATCGTGGTACACTCCTCCTGGAGTACCATATTGCAAATCTGGAGCTGAAAAGTACAAAGACGTAGACAGTGCAGCAGCTGCATTTTCTTTGCTCGTGCAGAGCCACTCAACAACTCCACTAGTACAGCGAATCCTTGCTGGCCTGACAAATGGCAGTCCTTCCTTCAGGAATCGTAGCAAGATTTGCAATACGAGCAACAGCCTTATCAACATACCTGCGCTGGATCCATGTCAAACTCGACGATGATGCTTCAACAGCACCAGCCTGCATCAATTCTAGCCTTGTTTTTCTGATATATGGATAAATAAACAAAGCAAGTGGCTAAGCATTCTTTCTTCCTCGAGGAAGTTCCATGTCCCAACAATTCAACCAAAGGGAACCGATAGCCCCAGAGCCCCTATTTGGCTTTTTTCCCTCATTACTTGAGGAGGCCTAAACAAAGATGGCAGCAGAATCTCCCGAGCCTCTGGGTTCCTGTCTGAAGGACATGGATAAGGGGTGTCTACTTGCATCTGGCATTTGCAATAGCAAAATTTTGTGTTATATTTCTATGACAAGTTGAGGGAGAGCGCCGGGTAACAGCATTTCCTGAGTCTTTGGATCGTCGATGAATGCATATCAACTAATAAATTTATGGCCCACACATCAGCTATCACAATTCGATTATCCATGTTGTTGGCTTTGAAGTAACGCAATTTGAGCGTTGCTTCTCTTGGGCTTCTATTGAAATACTTTCAAGTCCTCCCTTCTTTCTTAACTGCAGCTTCAGTCTCTGAAAGGTCAGGCTGCTTTCCATTGTTGGTGAGTGAACCATCCGAGGAACAGCCATTGATGGTCGCCGCAGATATTTTGATTGCGGGATGCCTCCATTAACAGTTGAAAGCAATTTCCCTCTGGGAAGATGCTCTCAGGGGCACCAGCATGTGAATCCTTTGATAATTCTCCAGATGCATCACGGCTATCACCTGCGACCTCTGCGAAATCTGACTGGCATCTCCGGAAAATCGTTGAGCTATATATCAACTCCGAGACCGTCGCATCAACGGACATTCCCATTTAATTCAGACAGCTGTTCTTGAGAATGACAGCGTAGGCATACTCTCTGTGCCTGCAGGTGACACATGATGCTGTTCCATTCAATCCATTACTATTCCTCTGAATTGCTCAACTCTATCTTCTAGAGAAATCTAACCAATATCAAAATTCCATTTTCTTTCTCAAAACCATGCGAAACATTAGGCTGTCTGAAGAAGATACGAGGATGTGATGGGGAAGGCCTTCCGTGAATGTCACTTGAAACTGATATCTGCCATTAAACCTGCACAGAACGTGCTGACTCAGTGATGCAGGCTGTTACTTTAAATGTGTATTTTCTGAAGATCCTTAATGAACCAGAATCATTTTGGTAAATTAGGGCAATGTTGACCTTATTGATAGATTTCAATAGGGTCAGTTAGCTTCCAGCATTGTTTATACACACCAAGTGGCAATAAAGTTGCTTTTAACAGTATAATTAGGAATCAGATTGGTGTGAACTAAATGGCTGCCTTGTCTTTGGACATACAGTAGACCAGATCAAAGGCCATTTCCTTATAAAAGGCACGTTCATAACGTTTGGCCGAGTACAATGACTGGATCTGATAAAGTTCAAAGGGAGTGAGGACAAACAAAAATCAAGGTGGTAAGGACAAGGTGTACCAAGCTTTGAGTGGACTGTTTCAACAAAACAGCGGTTCATGCATGCGTGTGACAGAGAAATCAATTGTTCTAAATAGGTCCACCTTGCATTTTTTCAGCTTTGCTCAGCGTTTTCCTTTAGCTTTTCCAGAGCAAAAGCCTCAAATAGAATTTCTCATTTGTCTAAGCAAGCCATCAGCAATGTTCGCCATTACGACTGTTCTGGGCTAATCCTTGGGCACCTACTTGATCGTTACAGCATCACTGATAAATGTAGATGTAGTATCAACAATCCTATGTTCTTAACTTTTGAATGCAGTGCTAGACAAGAAATACAATCAGTATGTTTGGAGAACTAATTCTATAAAACGCATTGGGCAGGCAGGCAATCAAAGAGCTGTTGCATACAATACAGAGCATCCTAATCATAACATGAAAAATGTACTCTAATAAACCAATAAATATCTATGCTGTCTATCAATTCCTAGTTTCATCTTTTGCCCAACATGAACATAACAATGTTAGGATGTGATCACGTGAGCAAAAAATTTAGTTAGCGTAAAAACATAGGCATTGAGAGAAGAAAAGTAATAAACTAATAAGACATAGTGTAGAAATTCCGACAGAGGTAGCTTGTGAGGGTAAAGGGGAAAAGTAGTAAGAGAAGACAGCTTAGCGCATGGGACCCATGCAACATGGGGTTGGGTGCATCCTTCATAAGAATAAAACATGTAATTGAGACACCCAAAATGGGTAATAGTAAAGATTTTGGACAAGAGAGAGAGCAAAACAGGGTGCTTCCACAACCATTTAAGTAACAGGGTAAAACAGCAAGAGAAGTAGAGAACCAAAGGTACCTCAAGAGATGTGACTCAATCAACGGGAAGGGACTTGACGTTGAATCTTTCAGCAGCCAAGAAAAATTCCAAAACACAGCTTCCCCGAATCCTTGCTATCAAACAAAATCAGCTTGGTACCTTTAGATTAGGTCTGTCAGAATAGAGCACAGAAGCACAAAGGAAAACATATTATAGAAGTCCACATGTTATGAAAGGCTACTTCGCAGATATTCATGAGCACTCCATGAAATAATCTAAGAAAAAGATGAGAACCAACAAGGTATAATCACTAATTCTAAATTGCAAGTTTTACTGATGAAAGTAACTACTTATGCACGTTTCACAGAGCAATTATATACTATATTAGAAAATATATATCTGAAAATGCACTCTTTAACTGAGTTTGAACATTCCAAAAAGCAAAAAACAAAAACATGTAAAGATCAAAGAAAAATAATTATGCTGCCTTAGCACGACTGAGTTGGTTTCACCAACAATGTCAAGTTGACCAAGTAAAGATCAAGTAGTTTTAGAGACCTATAGTTGGTATTTGATGCTAAAAAATTGACATGATACCATCTATGTTGCCTAATGCATTGGTTTAGAATTTTCAAGTACAATGAGACGGTGCCGAATGACGTCGTTGGTGTCAAAATATATGAAAAACAAATTTATAGTCACGCGAAAAAATGGACTCGGAAAAATTTTGAAAAATTCCCGAAGACCTTTTCCATGAGTTCCAAATGATCAATAAGATAAACCACACAAAATTTGAAGTAGAAATGGATGACTGTGAAGAGTGTCGCGGGCTCGATTGGATTGTTGCCCTCGCTTGTTGAATTAAACGCTCTTTGGGAAGTTAGAGGTTTTTAAGAGCTGAAAATTTGTCGAGGGTCTTCATATGTGACCCTATTAGCCCCGTGGGAACAATTTGGGGAAATCTTAAACGGTTGCCAGAACGAAGGTTCAAGGGCCCATTTTGAGTTTTCGGAACGAACTTTTGTGAATTGCCAAAAAAGGTTTGTGGTTGGTTCATAAATTCTAATGAAGTAACACAAATACGGGCCACAAACAAGTCCATTGGAAAGAATTTTAGAGGCCGATAAAGCTTAACTACCGAATGCTCGAAAACGCTTCATAGGAGGGCACAACACTCGCCATTCGCCTGCTTTAGGCTTGAAACTTGGTGAGAAGCCATTCCTTGACCCTAAGTGTGGGAGAAATACTATACCACCCAATCTCAGCTTTAGCATATAGAATTAAAAATAGAAGTTACAAGCCTGCACAACATTAAAGACCACGTAAAAAACACAATGCGGTCTTAAAATATCAATCAATCTAGTCTTTAATACCCAAAACTAAGACAACATGAACCAAATTATTCACAAACCTCCCCCTCTGTACTCTTTGATCAGGAGCCACTAGCTCAATTTAATCCAATTTGTTTGTATCCTTTTAAACCCCTTTCCTTCAATTGTCTTCATTCTACCTTATTTTATGTGCAACTGCAAAGTTCTTCAAATATTTTCATTCTATCATCCACCATTCAAAGTGTTTCTCTACAACCATTCTCTCAACGTCCCTCTAGGTAACACAAGAGACTTTTCCATTATACCTTCCGTTACCGTTTTTAGTGAAAATAAATATCGATGAGTGTAAGATTAGGAAAAGTAAGAGAGAGAAAAAAAGTAGAAAGTGAATAAAGTAGGAAAAAGTAAGAAGAGAAAAATGGTTGAGAAAAGTGGAAAAGTAAATATTAGGAAATGTAAAAAGTTGAATGATTTTTTGATAAGGTATTATAAGTCTTTTTACTAACAAAATTTAACTAAAAAATGAAAAAGAAGAGAATTGTTACAAGTAATTGTGTAACACCCAATTATAGTTATCGTTTCAGTTAAAATGTAACGGAGAGAGTACTTATTTCTCTACTCATTTTAAACCCCAGAAGATTCAATACTTCAATTTAGGAAGTAGCAAGGACAATGCTTGTCTACAAAACAAATAAAATCTACAAATAACTCAGACAATGGTTGTCTCATCTTACTTCACCTCGCCACCACTCCAAAACGAGAAGGGCTCAATGCCAAGAACGCGAAAGAAATGAAACAACAAAGATAAAGGAAGTAAAGATGGATAAGCCCCCTTATTTCCACTAGTTTTGGTGAGGCTACAAAAATGAGTTTTAAAACTCTTAATTTTTAAATCGGAACAGAACCACTTTAAGGGCGGTCGAGAAAACCACAAATCTCTAGCTATGTTCTTCCTAGCTTCCTCTCTTCCCATCACCACCAAAAACCAATAATCAACAACCAAGGCCCTTGCCTAA
The DNA here is from genome assembly GCA_008642245.1 of Bassia scoparia. Taxonomy (NCBI): domain Eukaryota; kingdom Viridiplantae; phylum Streptophyta; class Magnoliopsida; order Caryophyllales; family Amaranthaceae; genus Bassia; species Bassia scoparia. Next base: position 116,661 of record SNQN01000333.1, on the reverse strand, counting down.
TGGAAGGCAACATTCCAAAAGCTAACACACCAATGCCAACTACAAGGAAATTTTTTGACGGGACAACATCACAAAGAAAACACCACATCTTACTTTCCCTATTCTCTTGATTTATATATTATGTATTCATCATCTCTTTTCTTTCTCTCGAAATTCCTTCTCTCTCAATTTTTCATAAACTTCCTATTGTTCTGACATGGGGATTAGTTGTTTGAGATGATTAATGCATTATTGTTGTTGTTTAATTTGGTTGATGGCTTAGCAACGTGAATGTGAGGGGTGGTGACTTTGATGATGGCCGAATAGTGGTGGTGGGTAAGATTCCAATGGTGTGCATGTGTATATTTGTGGTGCATTCACTGGTCCTGATGTAGGTGTAGGCAATGGAAATGGAAGGATGGGTATAAAAAGCTAGGTATAGAATGGAGATCACCGAAAACATAACAACATGGGTAATATCATAATTGAAAAGAGTCAAACGAAAATACAAAACATGCCAAAGCAAAACACAGCCAAAAAGAAATAAGGGCTCCGCCTCCCTTTCTTTCCACCCAAGACACCAACCCCAAAACACCCTCTTTTATCTATCATTATATCAACATAAAAAAAAGGGTCAAAGTTTAAGAACCAGCTGATTAAATAAATCATAATAAATTTCACAACAAATGAAGTGAAGAGGGCATGGCCATACTTAACTTCCTTTACAAGAGGACATAACTAATTAAATACCCCAACTCTTATTCTTGTGTTCCCTACGATTCCAATGTCATGGTACAAGGCAGAGTCTAAAAAGGCCATACAATCCAAAGTGGCAATCAGCCCCCCAACTTGCACCAATTGTATGCGGTTTTAGCACCTAAGTTTATTTTGGAGCAAATCACTCTACAATTTTCAATAGGTGCAATTTAATACAGTTAATCTATCTATACACTTATTTATGCAAAAACTACGAATCCAAAAATATTTAATATTCAAAATACAGCAAATATAACATTCTAACATTATTATACTAAAAACATATCGAGCTTCTTCAATTTGAACAATTTCTTCCAATCTTTAGCTTTTTTTTCTATTCCAATTTCTCATCATCCAAAATGAGATTTTCTATTTTTTTGGTTGAGATGGAATTTACAGAAATAGATTAGAAGAGATAAACCATCCACAATGTTTTTTAAAGGTTAAGGGGAAAGTTAGGAGAGAGAAGAAAGAAAAGGTTAAAAAATAGGCTATTGTGTTTGCAAATAGGTAAGGAGTAAAACTGCAAGAAGAAACAAAGATTGGCGTATTTTGGCTCGGCATTATTAGGTGCTACTGTACAAAGAAGATTGTATTAAATTAAATACTTTTATCAATTTAATATAAAAATTAAAATAAAATATTTAAAAAAATAAGGAATTATTATTAATTTGGGTAAATGCACCTAATTTTATCTAGGGTAGTGGGTTGATTGCACTAATGAAACCAAGGGGTGAACTTGCACAATTGATAAGAGTAATGGGGTTAATTTCTACAGATGCCGCCATACATCATAAATTTCATCATGATAGGAGAGGGGAAGGGTAAGTCGTACGGCTTGGATTCATTGCGTTAAATTTGGCAAAATTCATGATATAAGGCAAGAGGAATATAAGCTTCAGAACCAGGAACACAGAAATTAGAGTATTATAGACTTCTAACCATAATTTAGCGGCAGTAGGAAGTGTTTGAAATTCATTCGTAATTATAAATTGGCAATGACCATTAAATTTCCGGAACACAGAGCAAGGAGTGCCGATGCATTAAGGGAATAACCTCCCTCCCAACATTTTTCCCACCTTTCCAACTTTCCAAGCTAATTTGTGAAAGATTATTGATGCAGTTGAACTTTCATTGACAGATTAAGAAAATTGAAAATGGCTTAAACTAATAAAAAGAACGAAATCCTCTAAAATATCCCAAATGAGAATAAAAAACAACAAAATCAACTCTGCTTGCCAATACGGATGCCAATTCTCGAAAGATATTGTGATCATCAATAGACTGTCCAACTTCTTCTAGTTCCTCAAAATAGCTCATTGGAAAGCTACTTCAGTATCCATAATCGCATCAAGTATGGCTTAACAACTCAATATTATTTCCATTGTTTGATAACATTTTTCGCAATGTACTGAATTTAAAATCTTCACATGAGAAAAAAAAACGATGATATATTGTGAAGAAGAGCTCTCCCAAGATATTGAAACTTCCATATACACCTAACTATAGAAGGTAAAGATGTCAAAAACAACCGTAAACAGTGATCTGAGCTGCTATACGTGTATACAAACGAATATCCAAATACAAAAAACACAACCCTCACTTATGAAACTTAAAATTGCAGAAAATATACATTAACATGATTTAACTATCAAAAAGGCTGCATTTTCAAGACTAAATAGGTTATAAGCCAAATCAGAATCAGGCAAATATGATATCATATAGTAGAGAATAGCTTCCAAGTTGACATGAACCACTTACAGACAGATAGCAGTCAACTTACTACAAAACTAGCGATACATTTCAAAAAGCATCTTTCAATATCCTTGAATTAGGGCATCTAAAAGAGATATCCCAGCCCTCAAATTCAGGAAAGTTACAAAATTATGCCGAAACTTTAACTATATGAAAAAAGTCTGTGATACTAGATGAATCAAACTACCTAAAAGTAACTATATCATCTGAAAACAGAAGCACTATCCACTTTCAAGACATTAACAAAAGTTTTTCCGGTAGAGCTTGTAAAAGCAATTTTTTTTTGCTTGTTTTGTTCAACCTACCTATCTAGATTTATCTAAATATTCTTATTGCATTTGTGTTTTTGAGCAATTTTGCCAACCATTGTCTGCAATGCATAAATAAAACAATTGTTTTTTTTTTTTTTTTTGACGAAGAAAAACAATGATGTCGTTGGATCAGTAGGTTTATAATATGAAAGCAAAAGATACCCAATGTACAGAAAGAACAAAAAAAATAGGGGCAAACTATCTTCAAAACAAGAATATGCTATCCAAAAATCAAACCATATGTGATCCTCAGCCACTTTGACTTAGAAAATGTTGCTTAACCGATAATCTGACATCATGACAAGTCAAATCCCATGAAGACAGAAGAGTTATGTTCCAATCACAAAACACTACATTAATCATCACAGAAACATATAGACACAATAGAATCCTTTTCCTTGCTCCTTCCACCAGAAAATGGAAAAACCACCTCCGTCCAATACTCGACCTCCCGCTGTTCCGACATCCTCAAATCTATCACACACAAGATGACCTCTTACTCTTCCCCACTAGACCCAGGACCATAATTACACTCTCCTCAAAAGACAACTGAACATTACACAAACTAGAGCAGCATAATCCCATGCCTACTGTCTACGGGAAAAGTCGAAACCTTTTTTCAAACCCATTTAGTCTTTTAAAATTCCTCATTCCCAATATTTACTATCAAATAAGGGCAATAATAGACCAGCTTTAATATCAAACCCCAACGGATCCCAACAACATTGAATTTAATCTTCCTTAAATACCAATCTGCTACATTTAAAGAGAGACATACCCAATCTCAACCCATTTCTTAAATCGGGTTCCCACTCTAAAATCCCCTCCAACAAAAGCACAAGCCTATTCAATAAGTTGCATTGAGCATATAAGCAAAGTCCAAGGAAACTGATTGAATTGTCTATAAATCAACTATGCCAATGTTATTGTTTAATTAAAACCCAACCATTCAAAATCTTATACCAGAGCTTCTTTGCAATGGCAGCGACAAAGGTTTTAAACTTAGGGTTGAACACCAACCTTTTTCATAAAAATTCAACCCAAAACAATCAACGACCCACTATCCTTACAATCTCAATAATTAGTTCCCAATTCTGAAAATGCTTCATATAAAAACAACCTCAAAATTGATTTATTTGCTCTAATTAAACAAACACAAGAATGGCACGAACAAAACTACCTTGAACGAATGAATTGTCTCATCAGCAAAATTTAATTGAATGAATGTGAACACCAAATTCAACTATACTAGAAATGGGATCCCATAAAAGATGAATGAATTAACCGTACACAGTAATAAATAGCTAAAATTCCATCAAATAAACGAAAAAGATCGAATAAATAAATGTAATAATTTAAAAAAACAACCAAATCGACTTACAAAATGAACTCCTTAAAGAATGAAGTCAGAACAGTGCTCCTGATGAAGGAGGGCAGCCACGCAGCAGCGAATATGTTCGAGGGAGAGAAATTGACTCACCGTCAAATTACCAAGGAGGAGCTTTTGGGCCAAATGTCTGTTTCACTGATTCAAATTGAAATTGATTTTTCTTTCCCAAAAAAAATAAAAAATAAAAAATTCCCTTTCAGTGAGCTCTGCGAATTGAGTCCAGGGTAATCACGGAAATGGTTGTTGATTTGTGAACGGGCAAATCCCGTAAAAAAAAAAATAGTAATAATTGGTATTTTTGTAATAAAACGTTGAATTTTTTAGTGAAGAAAATTTTAAATGATTATTATTTAAATTTGCGGGTAAAATTGTAAAAATTACATGTTAGTTTTTTTTTCCGACAAACTAGTCATATTCATTTTTACTTGATGCATATACGGCAGTAAAAATAAGTTCATGTTAACTTCTATGTGAAACGATATACTCTAAATACTTTAAGACCCAAAGTTAATGTTATCTTCAACAAAAATTAGATAAAAAATAAAAATATCTTGAAATGATATGTCCATATTTATCAAAGTCATGTTTATGCAATTCACAATAATCATAAATAACAACTTTTAACAAAGTGAAATTACTTTGACAACATAGAAAGAAAATGTCAAATCATTCACACAATGAGTCCAAGAAAGTGAATGGAATAAAGCGAGTAAAAATTGAAAGGTAATCAAATTTTATAAAAGCATAAGAAATAATCTAGATGCCAAAAAGTGGTTCAATTACTCTTCATCAGTATGATCCTAATAATATGGATGACCATTTAATTTCTTTCCTACAAATATAGGAAAAAATATGTAACACTATGATAAAATAAAAACAATGTAATTCTTATACTGA
>SNQN01000333.1:52859-106484 GCA_008642245.1 Bassia scoparia | reverse complement strand
AAATAAGTTGTAAATTTAAGATAAAATAATACACTAATCGATATAATAAATGATCAATTATTGCATATTATTTTCACTTTTAGCTTCTTATAATCAACCCTTTAGGACTACATTTAACTTTTTCCTTTAAAAAATACTTTAAAGCTAACGAGTGTCTCATAGGTTAGATATAACATACGAAGTAATATTTAATATACTCCCTCCGTATCGGTTTAACTGCAATAATTGTTTTTCACGCTTATCAAGGAGGAGATTTAAGAGGATAAACGGACAAATTAATGAAAATTACTTTAAGACAATCAATAACGGGATTGTAAGATGCTAATCCTAAAATTATTTCATATATTTTGTCCGTTTACACATTTAAATCATCTCCTTGATAAGCGTGAAAAAAATTGTTGCAATTAAATCGATACGGAGGGAGTACTTACTAAAATGATCCTCATTTTGTTGTTTTTTACTGGGGAAATGATTTTGCACCCTTTACAATCGTAAGAAAAATGTGGAAATCATCACTCTATTTTTTTTCGAAAAAAGCTATATGTAGCTCTCATATAAGCATTAAATATGTTACCTAAAATGAAAATAATTTATAAATTTAAGATAAAATTATAACATTAATTGATGTAATAATGATGATTTAATTGATATTTTTTTTCATTTTTAAATTTTTATATGCTACATATAGCATAACCCCTATTTTTTACTTGTATTAATTCTCTAATCTGAAAATTACAAAGTACTCCGATATCGCTCCTCATTCAATCCATTGATGAAATTGATAAAAGGTGAAGATAGTAGTATAAATGTTGAAATGTACTACCAATTCACATGTCAATAGATGAATTAAATTACACAAAGTAGTTTTTAATGTAATATGTTCGCTTCTAAATTATGTACTTTTTAACTTATTTTCAATACTTATTAAATAAGATAAGTCCAGTTAAGTTTAGGTAAGTTTTGATCAATTCAATTATGTTCAAATACTTAGGCACTGTTTGTTTGAACTTATTTTTATGGTACATAAGTTTTGTTTAGCTCAGTTTAGACTTCAGATCAATTCAGTTTAGTTAAGTCTAAATCAGTTCAATTCAGTTCAATTACCTAACCTAATTTCTTTCTCTCATAAAATATTCAGTTCAATTCAGACCCACTTTAATTCAAAGAAACAGAACGTTATTACTTTTTCTCTCCCGAAGGTGTGTTCTCTTCATTTTATTTGTACTTATTTGAACTCATTGATACTTATTTGAATTTAATGATATTTATTTGAACGTATTTTGTAAGAGGGAAAAGTAATTGTTTTTAACTTATATGAATTTATCTTATTCGATAAATATTGAAAATAAGTTGAAGAGAACAAACACGAAATAAATATTAATAAGTTAGATAAGTTGGAGAGAAGATACTTATTCAAGGGATGGTTGGCTTTTGCTTTAAAAATGAAAACTTTAACAGTTAACAACTTGATTAAGGTAAACTGATTAGTGTATTAATGAAATTAATTTATGTTTGACAGTAGCAGTGGCGGTGGTTAATCATCAAGAGCTCTCTTTTTTATGCAGGCGTGGGTATAAATGCAGGACCTTTGCCATTACTCTTTCCCTTTTCTCTCTCTAGCTTCTCTCTTTCTCTCTCTTCTTAATTTTTACTAATTTTTGTTACCAAGCTCTAATTGAACTACTGTTTCTTGGACATTTGAGACGTTTAATAGGCGAAAGATTTCAACTTTTGGTCAATTGTTAAATCATATAAGCAAGGGAAAAAGTTGAAGAAAGGGAAAAGCAAAAGAAGGAGCAGAAGAAGTTGAAGTTTTGAAGCCAAAATTCAATAAAGTTTTCTCCAGAAAAAGCTTTAATGGAGGTCAGAGTACTAAAAGTAGTTCAGAATCTGAAATGGGTATCTTTTATTTTCTTGCTTTTCAGTTAAATTTTTAATCTTTCTTTGATTCAGTGACTAGGGTTTATGATAAACTTTATTTTGTTGTTGATTTCTGCTTTTCATAATTCAATTCAAGTACTTGCGGGCTTGTTTGTGTTTATTTATTAGGATAAAATGAATGCACTTTGTACAAATTGACTGCACTTAAAAGTCCTTTTTTTCTGCAATTTCTGGTGTTTGAATAGATTGTAATTGGTGTTATTGCTTCTCTCACTTTCTTTCTTTGTGGCATCATTTTTAGTTACTGTACATGTTCAGTAATTGCTTTTTTAGAAGAAGTTGTTGTAACTTGTAAGCTGTTAACATTGGTTGTGATTTTAGTACATGAAAGTTGGGTACAKGAGTTTGGTTTTAATGATGCTATGTTGCTATCAGTTCATTGATTGAAGTGGGTACCTGACTTTTATAGTACCAATTTCTCTCTTTTTTCCTGGTTTTGCCATAACTAGCCTTCATCAGTCTTACTCTATAGCAGTCAATAATTTCTCAGTTGGGTTAATCGAGCTTCTTTTGAATTTTGATTTATGTGTGTGGTGGGGGACATAAATCTATGTCATTTCTTTGTTAAATTTTCTAGAAATTTAAATGGTGCCGTTCAATTTTATTCAAATTTACTTGCTTTATTTCATTGAGTTTGATTTTGATTTTGATTGAATGTCTATTGTTTGTTTTGTTGGCTTCTTCTTGGCTTTTCAGGTTTCTAATCCTAATTCAATTAGGGAACTGGGGTTCTTGTGAGGGCCTTTTGGTTCTTTCTCTTGCCTGTGTTAGAACTTTAAAGCACCGGGAATCCATCAAAAAAACTAGAAGGATAAAAAGGGTAAGAAAGAAAGGAGAAAAATTGAGTGTATCGTTGTTGAATTAAAAGTTGAGGTATGGAGATGAATGATAAGGATAGAACAGAACTAGAAAAGAGGGATGAAGAAAACATGAGCTACCATCCTCCGGGTGTATCAGCTGATTGGCGATATGACATTCCTAATTATGCTAATTCATCGATGGGTTTAGTGTCGACCGGGAATCCTATTGCTGTTTGTGGAGATGCAGTCGGTCCTTCCTGTTCYTCTAGTTCAATGGTGGATTCATACGGTCCAACCGTTTGGGAACATCCTGTAAATACGGCTCCCTTGGGCTTCAATGATATGAATGTTCATAACAGTGCTGGCGTTTCTGACCCGTTATCGATGCTCAAAAGTGGCCTATTTTTGCCAGGCATGTCAGGGATGCTTCCTCATAGTTTGTCCCAATTTCCCACTGATTCTGCKTTCATTGAGCGTGCTGCTCGATTCTCTAGCTTCAGTGGTGAGCATTTTGTAGATATGTTGAATCCTYTGGGCATCCATCAAYCAGGTAATCCATATGTTAGAGGCGGGGCAATGATGCAAGGTCCACAAGAGGTGCTGTCAGGAAATTCTTATAAAACTTTAGCTGGTAGACATCCACAAAAGCCTGAAACAAGCTTAGGTGAAATCTCCAAAGATGTATCTATGCCTTCAGAACATGGGGCTGTTGGGGAAGGGAATTCACCCAAGAATGAGAAAATGGTCGAAAGGTCACATGATGAAATCAAACAAGGTGCTTCTATGTCTGGTCTTGACTCTGATGAACCTGAGTTTAGTGGTGGTGTTCCTCAGGCAGAAGGGGCACCTTTAGCAGCTAAAGATGTGGGAGCAAAGAAAAGAAAAAGGGGTAGTAAGGTAAATGACGCTAATTTTATTCCTCGTGTATTGCAGGTTATTTTCATTATTTGAAATTAATTTGGTTTTCATGTTAGGATGCTGAGGCCGAGCAAGCCACTGGCAATCAACAGCTAAGTGGCGAAACTAGGAATAACAGTTCAGAAATTCAACACAAGGGTGAGCAGAACATAACAACAAGTGGAAATAAGTCTGGTGGAAAAAATGTTAAACAGAATCCTCAGGCTTCTGGTTCACCAAAGGAAGAATACATACACGTGAGAGCACGAAGAGGGCAGGCTACTAACAGTCACAGTTTAGCCGAAAGGGTATGCATTTCTTAGTAGTTATACTAGTGCGATATAAGATTATTTCTTTCTTTGTTACCGATAAAAGTGACGGTCGTTACCTAATTATAGGTTAGAAGAGAGAAAATCAGTGAGAGGATGAAATTTCTTCAAGACCTTGTTCCCGGTTGCAGTAAGGTGATTTCTGGACCAGTGGACCTAGTTTCCTTTGGGTTTCATCTTTTGGTTATATCAACTTAAGCTCAGTTTTGCAGGTCACCGGCAAAGCAGTTATGCTGGATGAAATTATTAACTATGTGCAATCGTTACAGCGGCAGGTTGAGGTACATATTTCAGGATTTTCTTCACTATTATCACCATTATCTTATAAACTGATATTTGTTTCAATGCAGCTGCTTTCTCTTATGAGTTGCTTTTGTATTGCATCAATTGCTTTGAGTGTTTGTTCTGATGCTGAACTACTATTATATCATTAATTCTAATAGATGAACGAATTTCACGTCATGATTATTTATGCACGTCTAGTTCTGCTGGTTGTAGCTGTTTTCTTTTAAATTTACTTTAAACATCTTCATAATGACGTGCCCTTAATTCATCGCGGTTCTGTAATTTACAGTTTTTGTCAATGAAGCTAGCAACAGTTAATCCTAGACTCGACTTCAATATCGAGCGACTTCTTGCAAAAGATGTGAGTAAAATTTGAATGGTTTAGATTTCAAATGCAAAATGCCTAAATGAAGAGTGCAGTTTGTTGATGGACTCCTGATGTGTATAAATATATATTTTTCCCAGCAGATGTTTCCTACGCGAGGCGGTCCTTCTACTGGTCTCTCATTTTCTCCAGATATTCCAATTCCTTACCCTTCCCTAAACCCAGCTCAGTCACCCCTTTTGCCTCCTGGTCTTTCCGGGTCCGGAAATTCTTCTGATGCACTGAGGAGGGTGATTAGTGCACAATTGTCGAATTTGGGAGGTTACAAAGAACCCTCTCTGCAGGTATGTATTGAATCCACATAAGACCATCTATTATTCAACACCCATCAGTTTTGCAGCTACTTCCTAGTAYTCACATAGTCACACAGTATTTTTATGCTATATCTCGCATTCATTGAAGTTTTTCTGTAATATGGTTGTGTTCAAACAGCTACCTAATGTGTGGGATGATGAGCTTCACAATGTTGTGCATCAGATGGGTTTCAATGCTGATGCTTCCCTTGACAACCAAGAAACAAACTGTTAGAAACTATTTCTATTTTCCCTAAAAAAGTGTTCTTTTACCATTTTCTTTTCCTGAAGATATGGTTGTCTAATTCTCAATTTTCTATCTCAAATATCTGCAGGTTCTGCGTCACCTAGTCAAATGAAAGCTGAATCTTGATTTGGCTTTTGAACAAGTGTTTCTTCAGTTTAACATTAACATGCTGCTCCATTTGAGTTCCCATGTCCACTCTCGCCAGACATTGTATGCCGGATGTTGGACAGAAACCATGATATCAAGAAGCATCAACAGTCCCAACTTATCGCCTTATGTTACTCTGTAAATTCCCAACAAGCCAACGAGGACATACTTCATTGTGAGCTTTTGATGCTATGTACATTGAAGGGTAAATAACAACACCATTGATTTTAATGGTTTTAGCAGAACTCTGCCAAAATGTCGGTCAATGATAAGGTGAGGCTGAACTTGATGTATAAGCCTCTAGAACGGTGGAAAACTAACGATGCTGAAAATCATAAATTGATAGTTTTGGGGTTATTGATCTGCTCTTGTTTTAGCAGTGAAGGAGCAAAACTAGTGTTCCCTGATCTTTTGCGCACATCATATCAAGGAATGAAATGTAATTTTATATTTAATTTTTTTTCTTAGTAGTTGCTTAGCTAGTTTGCTTGAAGGATCTTTGTATTACATGTATGGAAGTGTAAGTTATGTGGCCTTATTGAATTTATTCGACTTAGATCGATAATCAGTAGAAATTATTCGTGGTTTCTATCTCACTATAGCAGGCAACAGCTRCTCGTATAACATTTGATGATATGCACCACTTTGATGAAGTCTCTTGGATTCTTGGGTGTCTTTTGCAAGTTGGATTTGATTAGGGTCATGCATCTTGGTTTGGGTTGGGTCAAATTCGAGTCCTAATTGGACTTTGACAATACTATGATCCCTTACCTAAGCTTTGTTTGGTGGGGGTAAAATATTTTTCCGAAAATTGTTATCCTTTATTTTGAATTTTACATTATTTAGTTTCGGATTTTTTGTATAATATCACCTTTTGTTTACCACTTTTTAAAAATTTCGCACTAGTTTTTTTTTTTTGTTTTTTAAAGTTCTCACCTTTTAGTTTCATTTTCTGTAAAATTGTTCCACCTCTTAATGGATTGTTTAAACTGAACGCGTTATACTGGCCGGGTCACCACTTAGTCTTTGTTCTTATAATCCACTCGACATTGCATGCTTCTGAGCAATTCTCGGTGCTTGCAAGCTCATTGTTTTTGGCTCAAATACCATTCGGAATTTGCTCAGGATCGAGGTAATGAAGTATTCATCTTCTTTAAATGAACATTTTAGGGTTTTTGTAAATTGCATTGAAAGGGCTTTACCCCACATATAATTCATTCACATAATACAATCCTCCAACTCGGTGGCAATTGAATAGGCTTTACTCATCATCGTGTGGGATTGTTTTCCAGCGATTCAAATTGTTGCTTCAACAACAATCTCACTTCGTGCACATGTAATTCAGTTCAATCCGGCTCTTGCGCCGAAAGCAATCTCATCTCGGGTAGTGTCCGATGAGTGTTTGAGCTATTAAAGATAAACTAGATTAAAGCAGCAAACATGATTAATTAATTAAACATAGAACAACAATTACTGTAATAGCCCTTACGAAAATCCACATTCGAGCCCAAAGACGAGGTTGATTTGGACAATTTGATCGAGCCAGAGGATGTGAAGAATCGGCCACGTTGTGCTTGCAAGCAGTAAAAATGGTGAAAAAAAATTACAGAGGAAGAGAAGAGGGGGAATGCTGTCAAGCGAGTGGTGAGCAGAGAGGGAAGTCAATCGGGGTCGAAGGAGTGTTTTGAGCGTGAAGATTTAGTTGACTTGAAGTCATGCAAAGGACTAAGTGGGAAGCGCAATTAACTGTTCTGTTAAACAGGTTGCCGTTAAGAGGTGGAAATTTTAAGAATTGGAACTAAAGGGTGGGAATTTAAAAAAAAAAAACAAGAGGTGGGATTGTTTAAAAAAAGTGGTAACAAAAGGGTGGTATTATACAAAATATCCTTAGATCTTCCGCTAAGGGCTCGATTGTTTCTTTTTTCTTTGATATAAAGTATAAATTAGCCTGCTGACAATGGGCATCGTGTCGTGTTTGTGTTGTGGTGTCGTATTGTTTTCGTATGTGAGTTTCCTTCTTGTACCTGTAATTCGACACCATTTTGATTTTCAGTCGTGTTAGTGTCCGATCCATTTAATTTTTCCGTGTCGGAAAATCGAAGTTAACGCCCAGCTGCCGTTTTTTTAGTGTCGTGTTTCGTGTCGTATCAGCTTTTGCTTGCGCTAGTCACTGTTAATAATCATTTAAGCAAAATTAATCAAATAATCATTTAAGCAACAAATAATTAACAATAAAATAAATTAGTCAAATAATCATTTAAGCAATAAATAATTAGCAATAAAATAAATTAGTCAACATAATCMTATAAGCAAAAAATGACAATCAGTGGTGGGCAAAGTAAGCAAATATATATATTTTTTTTAATTTTTAAGTTTCGTGTTCAGAATTTCAACGTGAACCTAACCCATTTATTTTTCAGGTCGTGTTCGTGTCGACCCATTTAACTTTTCGTGTCGGAAAATTCGAACCTAACTTGTTTTTTTTCAGGTCGTATTCGTGTCGTGTCAGCTTTTGTCTGCGCTAAGTAAAATAACTCATTGAAAACAAATTGTTATTTCTCTAGAAGTAAAATTACTTTTGCAATGTACTTTTTTTTTTATTGTAAATTGTTTTTGATAAAAATCGTTTTACACCCTATTTACTTGTAAGACTAATAAAATAAATAATCTATTTCCTCCGTTTCTATTTACTATCATCACGTTCAATTCTAGAAAGTTTCAATTTACTTGTACTATTTCTTATTTGGAATATCAATCCTTCCAATCTAATTGCATAGCTAGGTTCTATTGATTTTTTCTATCTCAAATTTTCAATCTATCATCCCTTCAAAATTGAACAAAGATTTTAGAGTCTATTTTTTTTAAAGTGATACGAGTAAAAAGAAATATAAGAAGTAGCATTTTTTTAGGGAAATGCTAAACATAGCCCTTAGGGCTATGGATAAGAAGCTAAAAGTAGAAAGAAAAAGTTCAAATAAGCATTAAATATCTCAAACAATGTGTCATATTGTCATGATTTTCTAAATTATTTCCACTTTAAACAGTTTATTTAATGCTTATCTATAACCCTAAACGGGTGTTTGGTAGATGGGAATGAGAATATTATTCCCATTAAAACCCAATTCCCATGTTTGTTATGTTGGAATAGGATTAAATAAGGGAAGGGGAATGAGAATAAAGAGGCATGAATTCCCCATGTTTTATTACCTAGGGGGTAGGTAATAGATGGGGAATTCAATTTTTTTTTTTTTGCCTTTTCCTTTTTCTTTTGGAGGTCAGACATTTTTTTTAATCAAAATTAATATAATACAATTTATTCTCAAGCCTATACCAAACATGGAATTGAGAATGTTGAACTATGCAAATCCGTAGTAAAACAAGCAACAATTCTGAATGCAATGCTCCATTATTAGAACAGAAACACTAAGAGAGAAATTAGAGAGAAGAGAAGAACTTAAGTAGAATGGAGAGTAGTAGAGTGTTTTACAACATTGTGTTTAAGACATCATTACAAAATGATTGCTCATCTATTTATAGAGCTGAATACAACTAATGATGAAGAGATAACTGTAGTAAGCTAACAACCTCATAACAAACTGAAGTTGAGCCTAACTAACTTGCTGACATGGACAACTCTATCCTTAAATACAAACAGCAACAATCTTGCAATGCCACTGCATGGGATGCATGAGCTCTGTAGACTGAGCTGCTGAACCAAGGGTGGTATTACCTCCAATACCCCCCCCTTCAAGCTAGAGGATGATGACAGATGTGTCATGCCTAGCTTGGATATCAAAGTATTGAAATGTGGAGAAGATAATGCCTTGGTGAGGATTTCTGCAACCTGTTCATGACTTGGCATATAAGAAAGTTGAATTAAGCCTTCTAGCACCTTCTCCCTTGTGAAATGGCAATCAAGCTCAATGTGCTCGGTCCTTTCATGAAATACTGGATTCTTCCCAATGTGAATTACAGACTGATTATCATACARTAATTTGACAGGTTTGAGATTTGTAACACCCAATTCCTCAAGTAATCTCACTATCCAAGTGATTTCTGCTGGTGCAGCTRCCATTGCTATATACTTAGCCTCTGAAGAAGATCTAGAAATAGTGCTCTGCTTCTTAGATTTCCATGAAATGGGAGACTGACAAAGAAGAATTAGGTAACCAGTGACAGACCTCCTTGAATTAGGACAAGTTGCCCAGTCAGAATCAYTGTATGCCTTTAAGCTTAATTGAGTATCTCCTTGCAATAAGATCCCTTGTCCAATTGTGCCAGAGACATATCTAAGCACATGCTCAAGTGCTTTGACATGAGGCAACCTAGGCTCTTGCATGAATTGACTTAAAGTCTGCACTGCAAAGGCAATATCAGGCCTTGTATGTGTTAGAAAATTGAGTTGACCAACAATTGTTCTGTATGAAGTTGGATCAGAATACAAATCACCCTGATCACAATAGAGTTTGAAATTTATTGGCAAGGGTGTTTTGGCAGGTTTGGTATGATGAAAAGAGGAAGAATCAAGCATTTCCTTGGTAAACTTTCTTTGAGTGAGGATGATCCCTTGATGAACATAAGACACCTCTAACCCCAGAAAGTAATGTAACAAGCCCAAATCCTTGATACTGAAAACCYGATCCAAATGTGACTTAAGTTGCAGAACTTCATTTACATCATCCCCAGTCAAGACAATGTCATMTACATATACTGCTGCAATCACCAAACCTGTAGCTACCCTTTTAAGGAACAAAGAGTAATCATTTTTAGATTGATAGTATCCTTTGCTCAACAACTCTGTATGTAATTTGGCAAACCACTGCCTGCTGGCCTGCTTGAGACCATATAAACTTTTCTTCAACTTGCACACCAGTTTATGAGGATTTGGCACCCCTGGTGGCATTTTCATATAAATTTCTTCTTTGAGATCTCCATGCAGAAATGCATTATTTATGTCCAGTTGATGCAAAGGCCAATTCTTACTCACTACAACARCCAATAAACATCTGATGGTTGCCATCTTGATCACAGGAGAGAAGGTCTCTTCATAATCAACCCCATACTTTTGTGTGAATCCTTGAGCAACTAACCTTGCCTTCAACCTTTCTAGTGTCCCATCTGCCTTGAGTTTAACTTGGTATACCCATTTACACCTAATAGCTCTTTTTCCTGCAGGAAGCACAATTGGTTCCCAAGTGTTGTTGTCCTATAAAGCCTTGATTTCCTTATCCATGGCTTCAACCCAACCTTTATGTTGGGAAGCTTCTAAGTAGCTTAAAGGCTCAGATATGTCACTGACCTRTGTAATGCTTCTTTTGACATTGTTAGGCATATCAGAATAAACAACAAGATTGCACCAATGACTTGACACAGCACARACATAATCCTTGAGGTATGTGGGTGGATTGTGATTCCTAGAGGATTGTCTAACTGAAACAATAGGTTGAGGGTCATGAGAAATAGAATTTTGTGTTTCAGAATCAGTATATAAATCATTCTCAAGGATTGGTGTTTCAGAAGAAGAATTGGGTGTGTTGTGTGAAGTTGTGTCTGCATGGTGTTGATGAGAACTTGATTGATTAGAGTTGTCATTGACAGGAGTGGCAACAGGAAAGCTCAAGGAATCAGGCAGCTCATACAAGGTAGTAAAATCACAAGATGTGGAGACAGGAAGAAAAATGGGACTTGATTTGGTTTCAGGATTGGAATCAAAATGATATGGTAGATGTCTTTCATGAAAAACAATGTCTCTAGATATTTGTATTTGATTTGTAGCTAGGTTTAGAGCTTTATAGGCCTTTTGTCCAACAGGATATCCTAGGAACACACAAGGAATTGCCCAAGGATCAAACTTAGACCTGTTAGCTTTTAGAGTGGAAATGTAACAAAGACAACCAAAGACCCTTAGGTGATCAAGTGAGGGAGGTTTGCCATAAAGCTGCTCATAGGGACTTTTGTAGTTAAGGCTTTTGAGTGGCATCCTGTTTATCAAATGGACTGCACACAGTAAACACTCACCCCAAAATCTCATTGGAACTCTAGACTGGAAAAATAGGGCTCTGGCAGTTTCAAGTAAATGCCTATGTTTCCTTTCCACAACCCCATTTTGTTGTGGTGTATCTACACAACTCATTTGATGCAAAATGCCTTTGTTTTGAAAAATGTCCTTGATTTTACCCTCACAGAGTTCCTTAGCATTATCAGTTCTTACTGTTTGGATTTTGGCATTAAACTGAGTTTCAATGAAATTGAATAAATGCTCAAGAAGAGAGACTGAATCACTTTTATTCTTCATTAAGAAAATCCAGGTATGCTTGGTAAAATCATCTACAACTGTAAGAAACCAACTAAAACCATCAAAGGTATTACATCTAAATCTTCCCCATACATCTACATGTAAGATCTCAAAAGGTTTCAAAGTAAAACTAGATCTTCCAGGAAAATAAAGCCTAGATTGTTTTGCCTTAGGACAAACTGAGCAGATACAATCTAGTTTATTACACTTCAAGTGAGGCAGAACATGGTCCAATTTATTAAAAGGTAAATGTCCAAGTCTTAAGTGCCAAAGCTTGCTCTCTTCTGTGCTAGCCAAACAAGCAACTCTGCTGGGAAATTATTTAGATTTTTCTGGGACTGCATAACGACCTGACTGAATTCTACCAAGAAGCACTGACCCTTTCAAACAAGGCCCCTGAATGAAACACCTATCATGTGTAAATACCAAATCACATGATAAATTTTTGCAGATCTTATGAGCAGAAATTAGGTTGTACTTAAAACCAGGAACATGCARGACATTTTTAAGTATTATTCCATTCCCAATATTAACCATTCCAACATGCTCAACCTTAACAGATTTGCCATTAGCTACTGTAATGYAGTSAGGTATACCATCAGACTTCTCATATTCATCAAACAAATCAWGATTTGAACAAAAATGATCAGTAGCCCCACTGTCTACTATCCATCTAGTATTTAAACCAGTGATTAAGCAAGTACCTGCTGCATATTCTGATTGAGAAATAGATTGAGAATTCTCCTGATTAGTTACCATATTTGTAGATCCCATGGTTTGTTTAGCATTGTCCTTCTGCAAGAACTTCATTACCCTTTTGTACTGATCTGCTGAAACTGTAGTCACATTATCTGGTTGATTGACTTCCTCAGACTCACTTTGACTAATACAACTGCACCTCAATATAGCACAAGAGTATCACAGAAGCAAGAGAAGTAACTTGATTCTCAGAAGGATGTATATTGTATATGGAAGTGGGATCTTGATTAGGAGGCAGAGTAGGCCTGTGATTTTGAGRATTTTCTGGCATTTTTGAGTGTTGATTTGAAGGATTTGATTAGAAGCAGAAAAAGGGTTTTGTGTTTAGAACAATTAATTTGAAGAAAAATATTGGTGAAGTAGTAAGAATTAGGGAAAAATGGCAGAAAAATTTAGAAAAGAATGTAGAATTGGATATAACAAGAACTGAACT
The DNA here is from genome assembly GCA_008642245.1 of Bassia scoparia. Classification (NCBI taxonomy): domain Eukaryota; kingdom Viridiplantae; phylum Streptophyta; class Magnoliopsida; order Caryophyllales; family Amaranthaceae; genus Bassia; species Bassia scoparia. Next base: position 93,673 of record SNQN01000333.1, on the reverse strand, counting down.
ATGAAAGTATTGAGAATTAAAATGCAATTGCAGTAAACTCAATACAACAATATGAGATTAGATTGAGAAATTTAGGATGAAAAGGGAGATGAGAATAGTACCCAGATTATGAAACATACAATCAAACAGTTGGTCGACATGATCACCCAAGAAACCTCCAATTTGCAGCAATTAGAAATGCAGAAGATAGATGTGTGAACTTTCTGCTCTGATACCATGTTGAACTATGCAAATCAGTAGTAAAACAAGCAACAATTTTGAATGCAATGCTCCATTATTAGAACAKAAACACTAAGAGAGAAATTAGAGAGAAGAGAAGAACTTTATTAGAATGGAGAGTAGTAGAGTGTTTTAGAGCATTGTGTTTAATACATCATTACAAAAYGATTGCTCATCTATTTATAGAGCTGAATACAACTAATGATGAAGAGATAACTGTAGTAAGCTAACAACCTCATAACAAACTGAAGTTGAGCCTAACTAACTTGATGACATGGATTACTCTATCCTTAAATACAAACARCGACAATCTTGCAATGCTACTGCATGGGTTGCATGAGCTCTGTAGACTGAGCTGCTGAACCAAGGGTGGTATTACCTCCAATAGAGAATATCTTATAAATTTCCACATTTCAATTCTCATTCCCACTTGCCAAACGCAGTGTAAGAACTATGCTTAGCGTTTCCCATTTTTTAACGCCCTTAATCCGGGGATGAGTACTCGAACACATTTTAATTCACTTCTTGATATAATAACATAAAGCGCATTTTCCATTAAAACCATAAATTCGAAATCRCGTTTATAATTTTAAATATGAGAACTCTTGCAACTTCTCCCCGCCACATTTAACGGTCAAAAGACAATGTCCTCCATTACCAACTACTACTGCTCAATCCTCAAAAAATGTTGCGAAACTWTCAACTTCAAATTAGCAAAGAAGCTTCATTGCTTCATCATCAAAACCCAAGATTACCCACATACTTTCTTATCAAACACTCTAATCAGCACTTATTGTCACTTCAGAAATTTTGTGTATGCACGCCATGTGTTCGATCAAATGCCCCAACCAAATTCTTTCTCGTGGAATATTCTACTCTCAGCTTATTCTAAGTCTGGTCATCTTGCTGAAATGTTGGAGTTTTTCAATGTTATTCCTAGCAAAGATGGTATTACATGGAACGCGTTCATTTCGGGTTATGTTAATTGCGGAAGATACAGTGATGCTGTGAGGGCTTATAGAGCTATGTTGGTGGAAGGAACTATGAATCTTAATAGGATAACATTTTCGACGATGCTTATAGTGTCTTCGAATACGGGTTGCGTTGACTTGGGCCGGCAACTTCATGGGCAAATCATGAAGTGTGGGTTTGTTTCATATATGTTTGTGGCTAATCCATTGGTGGATATGTACTCTAAGYTAGGGTATGTACGCGATGCGCATCAGGTGTTTAAGGAAGCACCGGAACAGAATTTGGTGATGTACAATACTATGATTGCAGGGTTTTCACGTCTTGGGATGTTCGAGGAGTCGTGGGGTTTGTTRCATAGTATGCCTGAGAGAGATTCAATTACATGGACTACTATGATTACAGGACTAACTCAAAATGGGTTTGACAGGGAAGCTGTGGTTCTGGTAAGGAAGATGCGAGAGGAAGGTTTCTCCATGGACCAATATACTTTTGGAAGTGTCTTAGCTGCTTGTGGGAGAATGGGAGTCTTGAAAGAAGGGAAAGAGCTTCATGCTTATATAATAAGAACGGGATTCCAAGGGAACATCTTTGTTGGTAGTGCTCTCATTGACATGTACTGCAAATCTAACTGCATTACATATGCTAAGACAGTWTTTGGGAGAATGTCACAAAAGAATACTGTCTCATGGACTGCAATGCTAGTGGGTTATAGTCAGAGTGGCCTGTCTGAGGATGCTATCCGAATTTTCGTCGAGATGCAGAAGAATTCAATTGAACCAGATGACATTACATTAGGAAGTGTTGTTAGCTCATGCGCTGATTTAGCCAGTTTGGAGGAGGGAGTCCAATTTCATACTCAAGCTTTAGTGTCTGGCTTACTTTCATCTACTGCTGTTTCTAATGCACTCGTGACCTTGTATGGAAAATGTGGTATCATTGAAGATTCTTTAAAGTTCTTCAAAGAGATGAATGCTCGGGATGAAATTTCATGGACTGCATTGATTTCTGGATATGCCCAGTTTGGAAAGGCCCGTGAAACAATGCATTTATTTGACGAGATGCTTTCTCAAGGGATGAAACCTGATGAAGCTACGTTTGTTGGTGTTCTTTCAGCTTGCAGTAGAGCAGGTTTAGTAGAGGAAGGAAAGTTGTATTTTGAATTGATGGTTGAAAAACACGGTATAGTTGCAACTCCTGATCACTATACTTGCATGATTGATCTTTTCAGTCGTGCAGGAAGGTTAGAGGAAGCCAAGAGTTTTGTTTCTCAAATGCCTTATGCCCCTGATGCAATTGCTTGGGGTACACTGCTGAGTTCCTGTAGAGTTTATGGTAACATAGAAATCGCAAAATGGGCCGCCGATTCTTTATTTAAACTAGATCCTCAACACCCTGCAGGCTACATCTTACTTTCCAGTATATATGCTGCCGAAGGAAAATGGGAACATGTTTCTGAGCTGAGGAAGGGAATGAGAGATAAAGGCATAAAGAAGGAGCCTGGTTATAGTTGGATAAAGTATAAGAATAGAGTACATACTTTCTCTGCTGATGATCAGTCCAGCCCATATTTGGATCAGATATATGCTGAGATGGAAAAATTGAATTTGAAAATGATTGAAGAAGGTTATAAACCAGATCTGAGTTCTGTTCTTCATGATGTTGAGGAGTCTGAGAAGTTACGTATACTGAGGCATCACAGCGAGAGGCTCGCAATTGTTTTTGGCTTGATGTTTATACCATGTGGTCTCCCCATACGAGTGGTTAAGAATCTTAGGGTTTGTAGTGATTGTCACACTGCAACAAAGTACATATCTAAAATTACACAGAGAGAAATACTTGTGAGAGATTCTGTTCGGTTTCATTTATTCAAAAACGGAACTTGTTCATGCGGAGATTTTTGGTGATTTGTTGATCGGTGAACACTTTCGTAAAATGAAAGTGAGGCTATTGAGCACCTCACATTATTCCTTACATCTTGATTTCAAAGTCTTCTGTATGAGGAAAAAGATAATTGAACTGTCAAATTCAATGGACTGTCTGTAGACCTTCCTCATGAAAACAGGAGCTTCTTGGAGGCATGTCACTCTGATTGCTCTGGTTCCGAGTGATCTAGCAATGACTTTTTTAAGGTTTGCTCTTAGCTACGTTGTTACTTATGAAGGACCGTTGACAAGTGAGCCTCTATCCTTGTTTAAAATATCACCTTGTTATACTTTTAAGTTATCCGCGGTTGCTTTCTCCATTTTCCTGGACAAGAACCTAGTGTATGAATTTGTTGGAACACTAATTGAGTGCCATAAGTCATTGTGTATAACAAAATACAACGTACAAACGTTTTCGTAACCTGTTTGARAAAGGGGAAGACACAGAATAAACATGTCATCTTTCAGTGTACTTGGTGGAAAAATCTGTTTGGAGAAGGCATTAATCTCTTATGTTATATGACTCTTAGTTTCTTCCCCTTGTTTCTTAGCTTCCATTGTCTTACTTTACAAGCTGACAACCCACTATAAATGGCTCTACTTTATACATAAACCGCAAAACATTCATTATTCAAGTGTTSAGCATTCTTCACTGTTGTACAATGAGATTAGAGTGCAAATAACATAATCAAATGTGTCTATTCTGCTATGTCAGAAAACTCACAATGAGTTAGTAATTCTGTGCTCTTACCAATCAATCAGCGAGCGTGTCTACTGGACAATCAATTGTCTTTCTAATTTTCTTATTGGTATGTTTTATGTGTGATATATTCGATTCTTGTGAAATGTACTTAGATGTGAGAAGTGATATCTAGTTGAACAGAACTGAGCACAATAAACGCCTGATAATTGAGATTGCTTCTTCTGAAGGTTCAATGGATAGGTTTCAGACTATTTCCTTATTGGTATGTTTTATGTGAGAATGCTTCTAAACCAGTTGCAGGATTGAAGCTATTTCCTATTGTTGATAACTTTTATCCTGATTCACGTTATTGTTTCCTTCATGTATGTACCTTGAATTTGGAACTGAATTTCAGGTTGTTTATGGRATGGGTGTCTTAATGAGAAATATTCTTTTGTTTTCCCAGGGTACGGGGTTGTGCTAGAGATGCAGACTCATATCTCTGCCAAAATGTTCCTGAAACAATATCATGAAAAACGCATTGACATGGCTTCATGATTAGTTTTAATAACTAATACGGCTCCACATGGTGAGTAAAAATCCCTCTGAACTTTATTTTACGTTTCTATTCAGATTAGGCACAGTCCTTTAGAATCCTGTAGTATATCCTACATGCATCAATGCATGACGAAAAATAAACATTCAGTTCTRCAATCTGTCATGAACGGACATGGCTGACATAGTGCAGTAGTAGTATAGTGATGATTTAGGGCTGATTTGTGGAGTRAATGATGAATAATAACAACTAAAGATGGAATATTATAATTGATAATATGAAATTACACTCACTAATACACTAAGATAGTTATCAAGCTTTCGAGARGCTTGATTCTCTCCCAAATTAGTGACTTGAGGTCACAACTCTCCAAAGAAGATTTCACTCCAAACATTCATAATTCAACATACCTTCTTCTCTCTACTTGGCCCTATTTATACTTAAACTATCTCTGGAAACTTTTACCAATTTCTACTACATAAATTAGTGTAAAATACTTAAACTACCCTTCTATTAATATTTGATTCATTACACAATCTCTCGATTTTGTACAAATGTCTTTCCCAACTTAAAAAAAAATAAAAATAAATTCTTCTTCATCATTCATTTTACATCTAAAATCAGGATCTACCTACCATTCTAATATCATACCTTGCATAGTTAGACATTGGGAAAAATTATGTAGTAAAGGTGCCAGTGAGACTAGGCATTTTATCCAGGTATCGAAGAATGTTTTCTGCCATCTGCCTTGTGTACGCATCGCCATGATGGAAAGCAGTCACGACTGTAATATAAAACAGCTTATCTTGTGATACAATAGATAGAGATCTTTGGCCACCTTTCACCAAGAACCTCTCAATCATCCAAAATGCTTTCTGCCATAGAATTTCATTCTTGTGAAATGTCACTGCTTTCAACACTCGTTGTGTAGCATTCAGCTCATTCAACATGTTTACACTTTGCTCCACATGAACCTTATCATCCAGTAATGTAGATAAAGCTGACAATGCTGCTTCAGCCACCTGAACATTTTGGTGATCCAGGCATGATAAGAGTTGCTCAACTGCCCCTGCTTCAATCAAGCAAAATGTATTTTGTATGGAGCAAACACCTTTATGAACTATACAAATTTCTACTTTGGTTTTCCTAGATGACCGAAAAAGCCTGGATAACTTTTTCTTTCTTTGAGGGGGATCTGGCAGCTTCGAGAGACGTATTGATTGTGCTGAAAGTTTTTCTAATCCAGTAGCAGCTAATGTTTGAATCTCATCTTTTGCTGTTTCTATAAGCAAATCAGCAAAAACTGCAGTGAAATTGTGATTTATTGCCAGAAACAACATTTGAGGATCATATAATGTTCCTGTGAATCTGACTAGTACACCCACTAGCCCCTCCAAGTACATGCTGGCATAAATATTTTGTCTCGTTCCACTTTTTTGGATTTGACTTATTGACTGCAAGATACTAGGGATTGTGTTTTTACTGAGCAAGGCCATATTAAGTGTGAGGTTTTGATGTGGAAGCTTAGCAAGAAACAAAACGGATTGAGCTTGCCTTTCAGTGATCTTACTAGAGTCTGAAGCACTTTGGATAAGGCCCTGAGGCTGGCCATTTGTTTTGCAGAGTCTGTCAATCAACAAATGGCCTATGTGAGATGATAGCAGAGATAGAAGTTTAATAGCTGTGATTGCAATWTCATCATTTGGGTTGTTGAGRAGTTCAACAAGTGTATAGCTTGCTTCACTTTCCTTTACAGCTGATATGACTTGAACATCTGACTTTTTAGATTTGGCCATACAATATAGGATTCTGATTAGATTGTGGTTCAGTTCATCTGGGGTGGAACTTTTTATCATGTAAATGATGTTGAACACAACATAACCTGAAACCATGGTGTGGCCTTGACTATTTATAATCAGATTCTCAAACCCAATCCCAGATTCCAGGATATTTGCAAGTATTCCAGAAGCTTCTTTAAGTGAATCCATTGGTTCATTATATATTTTTTTAGTGAACATTTCTTCTACCATATTTCCAACAATTCCTGCTTCCACCAGTTTCCTACCACTGGCAGGGTAAGAGGATATCTGAGCAAGGGCTTTGAAGACAGCTTGTCTGGTAAAAGGATTTCCATTCTGTAGCATTTGGATGAGAACAGGAGTTGTCTTCTCCGCCACATAAGTCTTGCTGTCATTGTCAAGTATGATTTCRCCTAGGTAGGTCATCATTTTAAGCTTTCTCTCCTCTGAACCTGTCCACAGTATTATAAATTTCTGGATTTAGTCATTTTCTCTGATAGTAATGGCTTCCTTTACACATAAAACACAAGAGACACTGCCATGTTAACAGTTCACCTACAGAAATCTGGTGTAAGCAATGGTGAAAAATGAAAATAACAACTAGCAATAAATCTTAGGATTTACCTTTAATTAAATTGTCAAGAAGCGGTTCTAAATATCCATTTTCTGCCATGAGTTTGATGTTTTTGTGACACTGCTCCATATTTTTCAAAACATGGTCTGCTGCTTCTGAAGCAAATGTGTCTACAGCTCTGTTGTATTTAGTTTGGATCAAAACCAGAATCGCCCCATTGACACAACCAATCTTCCCTGACAGTGATTTAGACTTGGAAACCTCTTTTAGGAGTAACAGTGCAGCATGTCTTATTGGTTGGTAGCTGCTGGAAAGCATTTTGATTGTTGCTGAGATAGCCGGTGTCTTTACAATTTGTTCCTGTTTATGATATCAAGTAAATGTGGTAGTTGAGCCCCATTTACATATTTMACTTCCAAGTGTTTCCAGTCTAAAACAATAAAATTGAAATGAGAAGAAAGTGCCATTTGGTTCTTATGATGCAAAAAGGTTATCTTTACGATATCAGTGCTTTGGACTTCTTTAGTTGATGGCATTAATGCTGTTCTTGTTCTCTTCTCTTTCTTTCTGTGTTTTGGGATGAGCTAATTTTCTGCCCACTCGGTGGTGCAGTGCTTGCTGCTACTTTTACACCCTTCATCTCAAATGAATTGATAAAAGTGCCTTTCTTGGAGGTTCATAATGACTTCATACATATGAATAATTGTTTAGCAAGTTTTTCTTCTAAAGGTTGGCTTTGTATCTACATTCCCACTTGTTTCCTTTATCTTTTCACTTTCCTTAAAGAAGTGTTCCATAAGAGACACACTTCCTTTGTTCTCTTTTAATTGCAAAATTTGACTATCTTTGATGCTTTATATACAAGGAAAARCATTGTCAATTGAGATCTTAATTGATTCGTTTTAATGTGTTGTATAAATATCCAACTTTATACTTCCTCAGTTCTTTGTTTCAAATTAGATGCCACACTTTCTTTTTAGGCCACTTAATTCTCTCTCATCTCACATTATTCTCCACTCTTTTTAATTTTTATCTCTCTCATCACCAAAAAATGTGGAGGAGTCTTCAAAAATTAAAGTTTGATATCTAAAATGAAACGGATGAAGTGAATTTTACTAATACGTTGGTAAAAATATGCTTGGCTAAAGATGTGCTTTGACAATTGGCAAAACCTAAATATTTTAGTAACACAGAGAATATAGRAAGGAGGTAGCAAGTGAAAAAGACTGTAAAGTAGTTYTTGAATTGACACCGGACGAAGATCACGTTGTTGGGGGTGGGGGTGCAAGGAGGGAAAAGGGTTATGAGAGATGAACTAACCTTTGCCTCGTCTTCCTCGACTAGTATCCGTATCATTTCTAATGCAGTACTTCTTACAACTCTATYTCGTAATTCCAGAAGCCTAGCAAGCAATGGTATCATTCCTAAGTTTCGCGCTTCTTTCTTTTTAAGGCAACTCCTTTGGCAGATGTTTTGCAAATCTTTTAAGGCTTCAATTATCATATTCTCAGAACTGCAAATGGACAAAGCTGCACGGATGACTTTGAGTTGTGCAAAATCATTTCTGTCTTGCCACTCGTGTATTATACTTCTTAAAGCTATATTTGGACTCATAGCCCTGCTGTGGAGCTTTTCTCTAGTGATTGGGCAGGTAAATTCTGAATCTCCTATTTTCTCAAAATACTCTGTAATCGCCCTTTTCTCATAGGTTACTCCACTGCTGATGGTCACTGGATCTTCCATAATCTGGTTTGTCAATGGACAAATAAAACTCTTGTACATTGGCTCCATGTATTGGGGAACTTCTTTTGCACTTCTCGAGAATCTGTTACTCAATTTTGCTCGAGGTCTTTGGCTGCTTTCACTTGTACTTCGAAGGGTTTCTGTTAACTGAGGATTTTGTGACACATGTGAATTATCTGTAGTCACTACCATGCTGCTGATGGAGTAAAGGTCTGATTCTATTGGCATGGATTCTTCATGTGAGTGCTCCTTCGGACATAATGCCTCTGTTTGCTGCTTATTGATCTTGGTTTCTTGAACTACTTGAAGTGGACTAATATCAAGCCGAACTTTTTGCATCTCCTGTGAAAGTGAGTGGATCGTGATCTCTGCATACGCTTCATCTCTGAATGCTGATATTGGTATTAAACTCAAGTCATGGCCCATACGATTAATAATTACTTCTAGTTCTTTAATCATGTTTCTTGTTTCACTGCTGTCTATGATGGTTTTTCCCTTCAGTTGAAGCTTTCCTAAGATGCATTTTGCCAAATCACTGCTTTGAGATAAAGATTGCAGTATCGCTGCTTCATTAACTGAAATGCTCTCCAGTGTCTGAAGCTCCCTAACAGCTGAAGTAGTACGGTACAAATAGCTTCCAATTTCGAGGAAGTTGATCTTTTCTGTATTTGCACTTGAAAGAGAAGCCGAATGTTGTGATAGTGACTCTTGCAGTGGTTTTGCAATACTCATAACATGCTTCACATCTTCAGTAACCTGATAATATTCAGATAAAAAGGATGAATACRTAKCATTTTATTAAGTGCTATTTGTGTGAGCAATTTTTGGTTAGTTTATAACAAATTAACAATATATTGCAGGATTTGCAGCTACTAACAACAGAAGTATTATGCTGTTGTCAATAAACAATTGAAGAAAGGGTAGACTTCTGTTCTGTTTTCTCCGAAATGGAAAATATTTTCCTCTCTCCGCCTTATTACATATTAGTTTCATATAAGGAGAAAGGTAACATCTTCTGTCAAACCAAATGGAACTGTAATATGTTTTCATTCATTACTGCAATTTATTTTTATAATTCCTTCATTTGAGCTGTTTCCCCCCTTAGGCCCTTATGTTTCTATGTCCGAGATTTCAGTTATACCTGAGCTGATGCTACCCATGAGTGTGTTTGACTATTATGTGGCATGTCTATGCTTAATCTTTTGCCAACCCAAAATTTTCATTCACATAACTCAGGATAATTGTAAACTAAATGTTATTCCTGCTTTCTGAAGGGTAGACAAAAAAAACAACTTTGTACTAGTCTAATGAATGATTCATTCTTTACATCATTGTTGTTCTACCTGTGTTATTTGCGTGTAAGAAGCTGTAAAACTAAAGTCTACACACACACACACACACACACACACATATGAGTTGCAGGATGGTTAAAGAAGCCAAAGCAAGAAACTCATACCGAAACATCACCAGGGCTTCTTGTGGACATGACGTCTGTTAGCTTCCTGAATCGCAGCCTGAGTTCTTGTTCCTCTGCTGTCACTTGGTTCTTTTCCCTGGAGATCCTTCTCTGAGGTCAGGACTGATTTGTTTTTGAATTAGTCACTGGCAGTTGCTTTCAATATTAATTTTTAAAATACTGCTGTACTGCATATTTTAATTGTTCAACTTGTTGGCTTTGTTTTCACTAGTTTTTTTTTAAATTTTTTTAACATTAGACTTGGTCTAATGTTGAGAAAATAAAAGGAGTTTACTGGTTTTTTTGGCTGCAGACTTCTTCGTTCCTGCACTTGAGTCCCTTCAAAGCAAGAGTGAAGTTCCAATTGTTTTCATGTACTAGTTACCTCATATCTCATACGTGTGTTGCACTTTTTAATTTTTTAAATATTTTTTTAGGGAAATTTTCAATGATAGGTACGAGTTTTCGCGAAATTCCAATGGTAGGTACGAGTTTTTTTAAATCCCAATGGTAGGTATGGGTTATGATTCCATTCCCAACCGTGAGCATAATGAAAATTTCCATTAACTTAGTGTTAAATGTTAATCATGATTTGACCTTTTAACCACACCCACCATTGTTGCTGCTCCTCAGTTCTTGCTACATTTCTCCTTTATTTTTCAAGAATCCACCCAAACCCATAAATCCATGCCAACACCGACAATGCTGCCACACCAAACCCACTCGAAAAAAAAAAAAAAAAAAAAAAAAAGTCCGCTTTCCAGCAACACCAGTGTGATTGCCGTCGGGACCAACACTGGGTTTGGTATAACTAACAACGACATGACCACCGTATTGACTGAAGGTATTTTGACAATATTCTACAATGCGTAAAAATATGTTTGAAGAGCATTCATCTTTTAAATGCTTAGAAAACAAAGAAACATCCAATTGTCAATTCGTCATGTTACCATAAACAAACACTTATCTTTACCCACCTTATATATGTCAAACCAATAGGACCTCTTTACAGGATATATAACTCGCAAGCCACACATAATTGGACTATGAAGAATAACAATTCTTAATTTTGCGCAATCACCGTCCCACTCAAGGTAGACAGCGAGGCACCGGAAACTCGGGAGGGACCCACCGGCTGTCACCGTCATCGCTGCCTTCACCATTTGTTGGGCCTATGGCTGTTGGTTTTGCCTGCTCTTTCATTCCTTGCTATGTTTATCCTTTGATGACGGTGATGGTTTTGAGTGAGTAAGAGAGGAGGAGAAAGGTTAGAAGATCAAGTTGCCGGCGAGTTGACGGTGGCGAAGCGAGAAAGGCTGTCAAACAAACCGTAGTTAAGAGAAAATTCGATAACTTAACGGTTGGGAAATTATTTTTAATTCTCATTATAATCATGGTTGGGAATCAAATCAAAACTTATACCTACCATTGGGATTAAAAAAAACTAGTATCATGGTTGATAATGTGAGGTCAGAAGCTGATACGAGCCCTCCATATGATAACCTAGAGGTCGTGTACGAATTTYGTGGGGCAATATGTTGGGCCTTGGATCAGACTTTGGAACRATCGAAAATTCACGYTTTTTCGGAGTCTCGRGAAAAAAATCCTCGAAATTGATTGTGRATGTTTGTTGGGTTGTAAAACGCTAGTACGTAAGAGTACATGACGTAGGTAGGCCATTTGATGGTCTCAAAAGACACTTGACTATGCCTCGGATCGAAAAATTGAAAAATATTTCGGGCTGAAACTTGGTGATTAGTCATCCGCCATCACCCTTAAGTCGTGGGAGAATTCTCGGCAAAATTGAGACGGGTCATCGAAACGTCTTTTTTGGGCGAAAAATGTAGGTTATACATCACAGAAATGAGGTGTTCGAAAAATTTTCAGAAAAATTACCGGAAATTTTATGATGATCCCACGCCGAATTTAGGATCAAAAGAGTCCATATGGAGACTTTTGAGTACGCGAATGACAAACCRACAAAACGTCGAAAAGACCGTGGGAGGCACTACGCTAAGTGTTTATGGYCGAAGCTCGGCAGGRAGTCATCCCCCATCACCCTTAAGGTGTGAGAGAAATTTTGGTCGAAATCGAGCCGGGTCCCTGAAACTTCGTTTTTAGGTGAAAAACAAGGATTATACATCACGAAAATGAAGTATTTGGAAAATTTTAGGAATAATTGCCCAAAATTTTACCATTGGTTAATATGATTATTTGATGAATCCACACAAAATTTGGGGTCAAAAAGAGTCCATATGGGGTGTTCTTGAGTTTACAAACGACAAATCGACTAAACGTCAAAACGCTCGTAGGAGACACGACACTCTKTATTTGRGKCCAAAACACGRCAAAGAGTCATCCCTCATTACCCTTAAGATGTGGTASAAATTATGGGCAAAATCGAGTTGAGTCAACGAAACGTCTTGTTTTGGACGAAAACGTGGATTATATTATATATCAAGCAAATGAGGTCTTCAAAAAATTTTCATAAACATTGCGGGAAATTTTACCGTTGGTTCATATGATCATATGATAAATCCATGCCAAATTTGGGGCCCAAAAGAGTCCATACGGGAGACTTTTGAGTTTGCGAACGACAAAACATCGAAACSCTCATAGGAAGCACTACACTCGGTATTTGGGGTAGAAACTCGTCGARGAGTCACCTCCATCACCCTCGAGGAGTAAGTGAAATTCTGGGCAAAGCTAAGCCAGTTTACTGAAACGTCGTTATTTGSACGAAAAACGTGGAATATACATCACGAAAATAAGATCTTCGGAAAATTTTCAAAAAAATTGTCGGAAATTTTACCATGGGTTCATATAATCATATGATGAACTTACGCCAAAGTTGAGGTCCAGAAGAGTACATATGGGAGACTTTTGGTCAAAGAACGGTAAAAGCGACAAAACTTCGAAACACCTGTTAGAGGCACGACACTCAGTATTTGGGCAGAAACCCGACGRGGAGTCATCCCTCATTACCCTCGAGTTGTGGTATAAATCTTGGGCAAAAACAAACCGGGTCACTAAAACGTCTTATTTTGAATGAAAAACATGGATTATACATCACTCAAATTAGGTCTCCAAAAAATTTTCATAAACATTGCGGGAAATTTTATCATTGGTTCATATGATGAACCCGTTTTAAATTTGGGRCCCAAAAGAGTCCATATGRTGAAATTTAGAGTCCGTGAACGACAAAAGTGACAAAATGTCGAAACGCCTGTGGGAGGTACGACAGTCGGTATTTGGGGTGAAACTCGACGGGGAGTCATCCTTCATCATCGACAAGGTGTAATAGAAATTTCGGGCAAAACAAAGGTGATAGTTGAAAYGACGTTTTTTGGGTGAAAAATGTGGATTATATATCACGAAAATGAGGAMTYTGAAAWWWTTTTGGAAATTTTACCGTGGGAACATATGATCATATGATGAAACCATGTCAAATTTGGRGCCCAAAAGAGTCCATATAAGRGACTTTTGAATCCGCGAAAGACAAACCAATAGAACGTTGAAACGCTTGTAGGAGGCGTTACGCTCGGTATTTGGGACAGAAAAACTCAGCGAGGAGTCATCCCCTATCACCGTTTGTGTAGAAAATTTTTGGCTAAACCGAGCCGGGTCACTGAAATGTCACTTTTTGGAGGAAAAACGTGAAGTATACATCACTAAAATGAGGTCTTTGGAAAATTTTCGAAAAAATTGCYAGAAATTTTACCATGGGTTTATATGATCATATGWCGAACTTACGCTAAAGTTAGGGTCCAAAAGAGTACATACGGAGGACTTTGGTCTACGAACGCTAAAAGCGACAAAATTTCGAAACACTTGTTGGAGACACGGCACTTGGGAATTGGGGCAGAAACTCGATGGGGGAGTGATCCCTCATTACCCCAGAGGTGTGGTAGAAATTTTGGGGAGAATTGAGCCGAGTCACCGAAACGTCATTTGTGAACGAAAACGTAGATCAATTAAATGAGGTATTCGAAAACCTTTCGAAAACATTATCGGAAATTTGACCATTGGTTCATATGATCATATGATGAACCAACGCCAAATTTGGGGTCAAAAAGTGTAAAGAAAGCGCAATAATTCTCCACCTTTAACCTGTGAAATAAATAAACTAAAATACGGAGAACACATTGGCGTGTCACTGCCACGTGTTCAAACGTTTAGGCAAAACAATTTTGCAGCGGAATTCAAGTTAGCAAAAATAGTTCAAACCAAAATATTAAATCCAACATGGAAAATCGTGTTAAACATTTGGAACAGTAACGATTATTTGCAAACAAGGTAAATCCCTTTTTAAAACATAGTAACTCAAAATTCAAAACGTTCTGAAGAGTCTACAAAACGTGTAAGTTATTAAAATACGTTCAGCTCTCCACTCAGACATCCGTCCACGTCCTGTTACTTTATTGCAAACCTGTGAGAAATCTGCTCCCATAATTTCCAAATAAATAAGGATCATCACAGGTCCACCAAGAGAAGGAAAGTGTGACGACAACAAACAACACAAAGCACACAATCAGCAAAGCTGAGTACATACAAATTACAAAAATCAGAAAAAAATGGACAGCATTCCCTAAAATCTGGACATATCGAGTTACGACACCTGCTTAGAAACAAAAGGAAACCCAATTGTGGTGTTCATACCAACTTAACAACATCATACTTATACAAACGGATCCCAAACTCAGATCAATTAACACTACTTTACATACTAGCTGCCCAATACAACATCCAAAACTAATAGCTTCTGATAACTAGATTGTACCTGCAAATATTTATCAACTCCCATACATGACTCAATATATTATACTATATTAGATATGATTTGAAGCAATAGAAAGGTTGTCCAAATCCAGACACGAGGTGCACAGTAATCCAGACACTCAGGTGCACAGTTCAATTCCCCCATGCCTTCCGTCGAAAGGCATCAATGGTGAACGGGCGCGACTCGTCACGCGAAGCTAGTGAGATCTCAACTAACCCCTATCAGATATTAGAATATCAGAACGAAAGTAATAGTAAGAAAACCTGAAGAGGGACGCGTTGATCAAACGGCCTCGGAAGGAAGCGAATAAATCGCAACCCAACCTGATTGTCATACTCCAGACGTGCACATCAAGAGTTTTATTGCTCATATCATGCTGTTTTATTATTTAATTGTTTAATTATTGACAAGTCATATGACTCAAAAACAAGACACAAACACATTATCAATTATTTTAACCAAATAACCTCGTTTATTAAGACTTAAATACTTCCCTTTACTCATTCACACATTAAATCATGAAAGTATAAAATCACCTCATGGAGTAAGTTACATTCTCATGAAGTAAGTTACATTTAACTCCACTTGATTCAACCATATATCAAAATTCACCTCATGAAGCAAGTGATATTTGACTCACTTATTCATTCTGTATTAGAACACACTCAGGTGACAAGTTTTACTTGACCCACTAAATCCATCATTTATTATAAAAATTCTCAATAGACCGAATATTTAATTAAGACAATTGACTAGTTGTCAACCTCCATATACACTCATGAATAATCGTCCCACAATATTCTCACATCCACAATATAAACAATGTACCATAAAGAATTCGCTTGTGACTATCAAAACAACTTCATGGACGTTTCCTACTCATACTTCTATATTATCAAACTTCCTCAAACAACTTTAAGATCAGATTTCGCAAGAGTATTAGCGTACCTTTAATCAAACAGCACAAGCACATTACATTAGAACCATGACTCTAAAAGTCTTCTCCTAATCATATAGTAAACTTGAATCAACACACTTGACTTAAAATTTACAGCAATACTAAGTGATTTTAATGTGCTCAAAGGTTCTCAAACAGTTTTTATTTCTTCATAAAACCCCCATTGATAGTATAAATATTATATTATAGCCTAAGTTTGAAAAAATAATAAAATTAGTTTTTCAATAATGAATTCAGCCTTTTAAATTCGTTTAAAACAATTTGAATTTTTTTTCCTTTTTCACTCAAAATATTTACAACCCAAAATATACTTATACTGTAATACAAATATATTAAATCATTGGTTTTGAAATGAAAACCCATTATTTTCAACATAATAGCTTCAAAAATATTTATGAAAAATTGAAATTTTATTGAAAACTTGCAAAAGACAAGGTTAGGCTTGTATATACATATATAATAGTTATAACAAGTTTAATTCATAAAAAAACAATTATTTTAAAATCATCAAAACCTTAATACAATCTGAAATTTGTTTTAAAGCCTCAAAAATTTTCAACTTTTGATTTCATACAACTCATCACAAAAAACACATTAAATCAAATTATCAAAAACTCTATTTAAAGCCCTAATTTCAATCTTTATTAAATCTGAAAATTCCTTTTTATTATAATGAATAAAATAAATACATCATAAATTAATAACTCATAGAAATCATACTCAAAACAATGGTATAAGCAATTGATTGTAAAACTTCAAAATAAAACCTAATTAAACATGGAATTGCAGGGAAAGAAGAAAGAAACAGAAGGAAGAGGAGGGAGGGAGGACGCGAACGAGAGGGGGCTGGCTGGTGGCGGTGACTGGCAAACGGCGGCAGCACGACAGGGAAGCACGGCGCAGCAGCAGGGCAGCAGCAGCACGAAGCAGAGGCAGGCAGCAACGCAGCACACGGTTCCTCCTTTTCTCTCTCTCGTTTTCTTTCATTTTTTTTTTGTTTTGAAATTAAATGAATGAATGGAGAGTGAATGAGGCGTGAAGGCTTATTTGAGTAAGGGAAATATCTTTTTGTAACTAGGTTTTAGATAGATAATTCCAAGATTTTTTTTTTTTTTTTTTTTGATAAATAAAATAGAATCAAGTATCATAAATAAATATGTTTAAGGCAAATATGTTTTGAGTGGAACGATATAATTTAAACATAATATGTCTATAGTTTAACAAAATATATCGTTTTGTAAAAATAATCATAATATATTTTTTTGAAATAATAATTATAATTGTCCAAAATTACGGGGGATTACAAAAAGAGTCCATATGAGGGGACTTTAGAGTTCGCGAACGGCAAAAGTGGAAAAAAAAGTCGAAATGCTGTGGGAGGAAGGAAATCGTATTTGGGGCGAAACTCGGTGGGGAGTCATCCTCATCATCGTCAAGGTGTGGTAAAATTTCGAGCAAAAAGGAGTTGATTGCCAAAACGTCGTTTTTTTGAGTGAAAACCGTGGATTATACAATCACGAAAATGAGGACACTTGAAATTTTCAAAAGAATAACTGAAATTTTACCATGGATACATATGATCATGATAAACTCCCAAAATTTGGTGGACTTTTGAGTCGCCAAACGATAAGCGCACAAACAGCGAAATGCTCATAAATACACTAGCTCAATATTAAGGGTTGAAATTAAACTTGGCGGGAGTCATCATCCATCACCTTTAAGATGTTGGAGAAACTATGGAAAAACCGAGCTGGGTCACTCAAACGTCATATTTTGAACGAAAAACGAGGATTATAAATCATCGAATTAGGTTCAAAAAAATTACTGGAAATTTTACCAAGGGTTATAATTCATATGAGTTACCTACGCAAATTTGGGGCTAAAATTCGTCCATATGGGGGGAATTTAAGTCCGAGAACGACAAAAGTATAAAACGTAAAATGCTGTGGGAGGCACGATACTCGGTTATTTGGGGCGAACTTAGTGAATTGTCATCCAATGCCACCTCAAGGTTTGGAGGAATTTTAGGAAAAACAGAGACATCGTTGAAAAGTCATTTTTTTGGGCAAAAAAGTGGATTATACATCACTGAAATGAGTTCCATTGGTACGTATGATAATATGATGGGTCGACGGGAAATTTGGGGCCAAATGAGTCTACGGGGGACTTTGGTGTCCGTTAAGAAAAAAAACGAGAAAACGCGAAACTCTCGTAGGAGGCAGTATGCTTAATATTTTGGTAAAAACTGTTGGAATAGTCATTTCTCATGGCCGTGAAGGTGTGAAAGAATTTTCGGCAAATTCGAGCCGGGTCGCCGAGATGTTATTTCTTGGCGAAAACCGTGGATAATATGGATGGGTCCGAGGAAAATTTGGGGGCCAAATGAGTCCATACGGGGGACTTTTGAGTCCATTAAAGAAAATACGAGAAACACCGAAACACTCGTATGAGGCAGTATGCTTAGTATTTGGGTACAAAATTGTTGGAATAGTTATTTCTCATTGTCCGGAGACCTCATTTCAGTGGACAAATTCGAGATGGRTCGYCGATATGTCATTTCTTGGGCGAAAAACGTGGATTATTCATCCACTGAAATGAGGTCTCCGGACAATTTTCGGAAAAAATCCCGAAATTTTTACGATGGGTTCATATGATAATATGATGGGTCCGGGGAAGATTTGGGGGTGAAATGAGTCCATACGGGGAACTTTTGAGTCTGTTAAAGAAAAAACGAGAAAACGCCGAAACACTCGTACGTAGGAGGCAGTATGCTTAGTATTTGGGTACTAAACTGTTGGAATAGTCATTTCTCATGACCGTGAAGGCGTGACAGAAATTTCAGGCAAATTCGAGCTGGGTCGCCGAGATGTCATTTCTTGGGCGAAAAAACGTGAATTATACATCATTGAAATGAGGTTTCCAGACAATTTTCGGAAAAATTGTCGAAATTTTTATCATGGGTTCATATGATAATATGATGGGTCCGAGGATGATTTGGGGGTCAAATGAGTCCATACGGGGGGCTTTGAGTCCGTTAAAGAAAAAACGAGAAAACGCCGAAGCACTCGTAGAAGGCAGTATGCTTAGTATTTGGGTAAAAAACTGTTGGAATAGTCATTAATCATGACAGAAATTCTTGGAAAATTCGAGTCGGGTCGCCGAGATGTCATTTACGGAATTTTTTTAGAAAAATTATTGGAAATTTACCATGGGTACATATTATCATATGAGGAACCTAGGCTAATTTTGGAGACCAAAAGAGTGCTTATGGAGGACTATTTAATCCGCGAACAAAAAATCAACATAACGTCGAAACGCTTGTAGGAGGCACGACGCTCGTTAATTGGGGCCGAAACTTGGCGAGCAGTCATTCCCCATCACCCTTAAGGTGTGGAAAATTTTTTGGGTAAAATTGAGCCGAATTACCAAAACGTCGTCTTTTGGGCAAAATACATGGATTATACATCAAGAATATTTTTTTTTAATTAAAAACAAGTGGAGTATAAACTAAACTAGCTTTGTTTCCCGGTGCTGCCTCAAGTGACATTGTTTTATATTACTCGTATATGGTAATTTCATGAAGAGTTGATAGTATTGAGTGATGGGTGTCTTTCTTAGCTAGTTACATTCTGGTACCGTTTGTCTATGCAAATTTAAATGTGTTGTTCTATGCTGATATTATCATGCGACTCAATTGTCTGGAAACTGGAAAAAAACATACAAAATCAAAGGATGAGAATTTTTAAGTTGAATAATGGGGAGGGAAAAACATAACTAACCAGAAAGGAAACTTGTTGTGTGCACGAGCTTCTACACTAAATGGGGATGACATATAAATATAGCAATCAAGGCTTAATTACAAGGTAAATGAGAAGTTTAAAAATTGAGATGAAAGGAAGGAGAATGAAAGGACACATAGTAAAMGAAAATATAAGAGAAACTCAAGAGTCACAAAAACATGAAAAGTCGGAACAAACACGAGTAGTCGAGTACTCTCTCCGTTACGTTTTACTTGAAACAATTGAATATTTTACCTCTAAGAAATAATGTCAACTATTTCAAGTAAAGCGTAACGAAGGAAGTACAAAAAAAATGACACAAAGTAAATTAAAATGATATGAGAAACCCAACAATCACGTAAACACGAAAAGACATAACAAACATAATTCCAAAAAAAAAAATACACATGTCGAACATATAGAGCAACACATGTCACATTTTTGTAAAAGAAGTTTAGTTCTAATTGATAGAAATGGAGTTGACACATGTCAAACTAAACTCCCTTTTTATATATTCCCTTCGATTCTTTTTACTTGCACCATTTCTTATTTTAGAGTCAAAATTAGTAAACTTTGACCAATTTTTTTAGCAAATTTAAAATGTATAATATAGTCAAGATGTTGTTAGATTTGTCTCAACGTATAGTTTATCAATATCAATTTTTTATAATTTTTAAACAATAGAATTTAAGTTATTAGTAGTCAAAGTTGTGTCTTAAAGATTGTGCAAAATAGAATGGTGTAAGTAAAAAGAATCAGAGGAAGTACTAGTCATAGGTTAGCCCTTATTAAAATAAAAGTAAAATAATAAAAAAACAATCAGATAGTGATACCTATCAGTTTTATCTGTAAATTCAATGAAACTCCACCAAAATTATGTGTCAATACTAATCTCCCCTTCAAGGATTCACATAAGCTTAATTCAATTCTTTGGACTACAAAATACCAACCAAAAAGGGATTGTTAAATTATTGAAAACGGATTGAAATTATTACTACTGCATAAATGAAAATTAAAAGAAAAAGATAACTTTCGCCATAATAAGAATAAGAATCCTAGAGTACCATTTTGTACTGAAAAATTAGAAGAATAAACAACAATAATCAAACACAAATTTCCATCACATTGTTTCATATGGGAACTCAGTGTCAAAAAATCTTGATCCTACAAATCCATGCTACAAGGGACCACAAATTTCCTATAATGGCACATACAGTATATGATATATATACATTAGTGGTACACCTTAGTTAAAGGCTTCCTATTCAAGCAAATCCAATTACAGGTTTGCTTGTTTATTTACTGTGAATTGTAAATAAATAAGTAATCTGTAAACAAATCGCCTGGCTACGAAGGACCTCCAAGTCTCACAAAAATTAAACTGTAAACATACTATCTTGTTGCTGCAGCACTGCAACGCTTTAACAACTGCTGTAAGATCTTAGTTAGTACTTACGACTGTCATCAAGGAGACCTTTCTGTGTTATATTTTCCAGTTCAAGTCCATAAACAGGTCTCCCAGCCAATAAAAAAAACGAGGAATCACTCCATTCTGGTGATCCAGAAAGAATTTGTAGCGTTGTTCAATGTGCAGGCAGATGGTTGCAAGAAATTCTTTCCTTATAGCCCATCTCATATTGGTTTAGGAGGATGCAAATCCAATACTTCCCTCTTATGAACAGTGAATACCAAAGTCTTTATTGGCCCATGAGCCCATCTTCCACAATCAGGCGATATAAACTATAATCAACCATGGAATTTTTTCGTCAACTAATTAAGAAGTAATAGACTCCAGAACCTCTGAAGTTGAAATCACACGTTCCGGTAGTGGAGGAATTCTAATTCAGGAAGGATTTTGGTAAGCTTTCAAACAACTGCACACATTTGAAGCTCGAAATAAATTTAACATTAAAGCAAATAAACCACAACTGAACCTTTCCAGTAAAAAGTTGGGTCCCAGAGTGCAAATTTGTAGGACTCATCTAAATGAAAACCACATCCAACAGGTTCACTTTCTAGACTTAATCAAGGCAGAGAATTCAAATAATAATAAAGAGACATTTATAAACAAAGCATAATGACAAAAAGCTTCAGTGGATATACCAATATTATTGTTGCGCCCCCCCCCCCCCCCCCCCACACACACACACACACACACAAGGAATAACTAGCATGAGACAGGACACAAGGTTAAGCCTTACTTGGTGGTGCGTAATCTCATAAACCAGAAATTGTACAGAGTTGACTTCAAATAGAAATACTTACATTCTCAAGTATAGGTTGTTCATAGAGCTCAAAACTTCTCCTTAATATACGATTCATTTCATCACATCAAGCATGTGTCCATATGAGTCATGAACTCCTGTAGAATTGCATGGGCCAAATAATTAAAATGAGTAACACAATCATCCACTTAATCCAGATGAAGAGAGAGAGAGAGCATGCTACAGACCTGCAAAATACAAACAGCCTGTTTGCAGGCAATGGCAGTCACATCATGTGGGAACCATCAAGAGAGTGGACGAAATTGGGAGGAAATGCTGTTCTCTGGCGCTTAACCATGACCTGGAATCAATACAAAACATAATCTCAGCATTGTATAATAGTAATAACAACTGACACCATAATCCGGAAGAGACATGCTAGAAACTGTGGTAAGGAGGTTCTAATCCTCCTATAAAGTAGATAGGATTCCTGATCAATATCACTGCGAAGGGTTAAAACTTGGAGGGAAGTCTTGATCTGCATCCATATTAACTGCATGTTAAAAGGGGGAAAATAGATAAAACTCCAACACAATACAAGACTGTCAAGTGTAGAATGTTACAAGGCGTCTTCCAAGCTTGCGATAAGGCTGCACAACAGGCAGTCCAAGAGGAGTTGTCCATCGCACAGGCTGGTTCTCAGATGCTACGATCTACAACAACAACAATAACAAAGCCTTAATCCCAAAATTATTTGGGGTTCTCAGATGCTACGCTACATTCTACATTACAAGAAATTTAGATTAGCTATTAATATTTTTGAAAATAAAGGTAAACTAATGCCTTGATTGAGTGAAACTACATTAAAGTTGGAATTTATTTATTTTCATATCTTGCGTCGGATTCCACTGGAATGGTCAACAAAAATGGCAATTTCAGGTATTATTTTTTTTTAAAAAACTTCAAGGTATAATTAACAGAAGAAACCCTCAAGTCAACCAGCTTTGGTTGACTTTTCACCGGATTCCAGTGACTTTTCACCAAACAGCCCTAAGAGGTTAGATAGAATATAATAAATTTATCTACAGAGTAATTTACTTGATACACTTCTTATAAATGGAAATGTCACAATACTTGCTACATTGACCACAATAGAAATATCCAAACTCTTAAAATTTTAACTATCCCTCACAGTAAAATTTTCACTATTACCCTGCACTTCCATATAAATGGAAATGTCACTATACATGCTACATGACCAATCCTAAATTTCTCATTTCTCCTCACATTACCTCCACAGTGACCTTTCTTTCTCTCTAAATCTCAAAAACATTTACCAAATCTTCTCTATGGTTTAAGTTACAAAAATATAAGCTGAGAAGTACATATCTTTGTATAAGTAAATTATCTGCATATATTTCTTCAATGATAAATAATCACATCGTGCTACTACATGATGAAGGTTTAACAAAAGAACACGAACCTTCGCACAGTCAAGCCACCATAATGCCGTGGCTTCAAACATTTCTTCTAATGCAGTCATAGTTGTCTGCTCTTGCACAAAAATACAATGAAAAATCAACATGAAAAAATGCACCTATGATGGAAAAAAATTGGTAACCAAAGAATAGTTTGATGGTTCATCGACATGTACATTAGACTAGCACATATTGGACTCAACATAGAAGAACTATTAATACTCAATTGAAGACATTGCAAATGCACTAAAAAGGCAAAAACATAGTTGAACAACAATCTCTCCACACAATGAGACCAGATGTGTATAAGAGACAGATTGAAGACATTGCAAATGCACTAAAAAGGCAAAAACATAGTTGAACAACAATCTCTCCACACAATGAGACCAATGTCAATCTAGCCACTTATGTCCTGTTTAACTTAATTTTCTAGCAAATTTTGTCCTCGGGAATTTGGTTGGTCAGTGCACAGATATAAGCACATGGTGTCCCCTTTGGCTCTTCATCAATTCTTAACAGATATTTTAACATCATAAAACCAGTCTTTACACTGGGTGACTGCAATATTGTTGTCCTTATGCACACTTTCTGGTTCCTTAATTTATGATGCTTTGGCTTAAAAAATTGAGACTACTTCATCTTTGCATGCTATTCACTGCTTGTGGATGGGGAATTAGTACATACTTCCCATCGAACCTTCGGAAGCATAATAGAAGAAATGACCAGCATCATAGGCATCATGCATAAACAACCTACTGTATTTGCTAGGGAAAAAAATGCAAATTTCCCCAATAAAGCACAACATCGCATACAGAGATCAAGTCATGCAAAAATGAAACACTTTCTGGTGTACATGATGATAATATGTCTTCCCCTTCACATGATAATAAGAAAGATGAAACACAAGCATACACAATTGCATTTACTTACTTTAGCAGCATAACACGCCGCAGCAAACATCTCAACATCATCTGCAATGGCATCACGTTCTTTCAGTCTCTTCTTGATTTGATCACGAGCACCAATGTAAGTGACACCATAAACTGAAGTCATAACAGTCTGCTTGACCAACTTCCTATCCACCTACAAGTTTGCATCAAAATTAAGCCAAGTATTATTTCAAGCGATCAGTTCTCAGATTGATCGAAAGAGCAGGACATAAATAATAAACTCARATTTCTAAATTAGTTATAGCAGCATAACTGCATAGGACAAATTTCCTAAACCTACAATAACCAAATATAAGCTCACTTATTCCATTTAACATAGTAACTTATTTCTATCGAAGAGCTCTAAAATCCTTCATCACAGTACAAAAAGTAGAAGAACAAGTAACCTGATTCAATAGAAACTTTGCACGTGGTGCATTAGGTTCAGTTGAAGGATCTTTCTGAGCATCTGCACGCATTATTTCAAGAACTCTGCAAGTATGCATTTGAGTAGCAATAATGAGAAAAGATAAAAACTTTATAGAAACTTAAAGAGGACTATGAAGATTACAGACTATCAGCATTATTAGAAGGTGCCATACAAAAATTGCTATCATAAAGTGATAAATGAGATCCAAAGATGGCACTGGTGCCATAAAAAATTGCWATCAAAAAGTGATAAGTGAGATCCAAAGATGGCACTGGCTGCGCGGCTCATGCCTTACGCTAGGCTTACTACTTGCACGCCTGCGGTGGCAAGGCACAACTAATGGGACCTAACATGCTAAGATGCTTGGTCCAACAAGAGTCTAGCAGGCATTTTTAATTACTCAATCAATCAAAGCCTTAGTCCCAAAAGTGGGGTCGGCTAACATGAACCAAAGATGATTATTCCGGGAAGTCATCCACGAAGATTTTTCCTCCACCTCCTACGATCAAAGGGCCTCATTCTCCTGTAAACCCATCTGCTTCATATGTTTTCTAACTACTTCCCACCAAGTCATTTTCGGTCTCCCTTTACCTCTTTTGAAATCTCCCTGGTCCCACTCTTCCACTCTAGTAAGCATGAAAAATATTAAATAAAATAAAATAAACCTAGACTTGGTCACACAGTTTAAGAAAAATAAAATCAATCTTATTATTATCAAAATTCCCCTAAAATGTACCTACATTGGATTCTGAGAAGAAATTAATTGAAGAACAAAATAACGGCTTGCATGGAAATGTGATGAATAACAAAAAAAAAAGGAGAATTTAAAGGACGCATAACTGCATAAGGAAGTCAATATGTAAGGGCAGCCYGRTGCACAAGTGYGTCCCCACGAGGTGGGGTCCGGGGAAGGGTCTTTACTAYAAATAATGTGAGAAAAACAAAATGAAAGAAAACTGACACCTACTTTAACCTATAGGACATGGCGCCATGCACTAAAAAAAACATGAACTGAATCCTAGGAAGCCCTGACCACCCAACAGCCATCACTCGAAAATGTGGCAACACCTGAATAACAAACCATTTAAGTTGCCCTAACGGMCTAATAAAACAAACAAAAGCCCTAAGGCCCCTAACAACTTGGCTACTATTCTGGGGTTAGTCAACAACAAATGAAGAACTAAGGTTTATACAAATCCATTTTCTACCCAATGGAGTCTGACCCATATCCCAATTCATGTAGCGTCAACACTGATAAGGTGGGATAAATAAGAGAATTGCCGGGTTCAAGCACCAAAAATAACATTTGCATTTCCACAATTTTCAAAAGCTCAACCCACTCAATGGCCTTGCTCAGTGCCCAATCCCAAATTTCAGTGGTTTGTCATGCCTGCCATTTGAGCTTATGTATGCTTTCCAGCAAAAAATACAGCCCGGCAACAGGTCACATCTCAACATGGAGGTAATATTGTCATGCCAGCCTAGTGCATCTTTAGTGAGATGTTTTACTAATCCATCACATATAAACTGAAAATCCAAAAGCACAAACATTTTACGCCACAAAGCAATAACCTCTGTCAAGAATTTCAGTTTCTTTTCATGGAAGGGGAGGTCATCTGCCAGTACTCCCACTAGAAAACATGATGTGCAGTTGTGCACTGATCTATCAAAAACAATCACAATCAATCATCATAGCCTTAATCCCATATGTGGGTCGGCTAACATGAACCAAATGTGATTATTCGGGAGGTCATCCACATAAATTTTCCTCCTCCACTCCCTCGATCGAGAGATCTAATGGAGGAGCTTTGATGGAGCCTAATGTGGCCTGAGCTCAAACCTCACAAGGCTGCTGGTACCATCTTAATACAAGAACCACAACTTGCAAGAAGCACAACAATACTCCACTAAACTTTGCTACAAACATTTGGGCGCCATTTGTTTTGGAGGAAAATGTTTTTCAGGAAATCATTTCCCATTTCCCTTGTTTGTTTGGCAAAATCAAAATAAAAGGAAAATTTGGTTGGAAAACTATTTTCCATTCATAAGGAAATCATTTTCCTTTCAAAAACAAAGGAAACAATTCCTTTCTTTTTTTCGAGTAAGGTTTTTCCGACAAAAATATGAGTTTTAGGATAATTTCCATGTATACAAACAAGTAATGGAATACAAATGAATATCTTTAGATGTCAATATGAACGGTAATGAATTAATATTTCAGTTTTTATGAGATAGAATTTCCATATTTATTCAATGAAACGTTTTTACACCATAATTTCTTGACCAGTGATTAAATCATTAACCAATTTTCAGTACTCTTTGCTTCAAATCCAATTAAATCAAATGCCATAGAATGATTTCCAAACTATGAAGTTCCTTATAATTATCAAAACGAAAAACAAAAAAAAAAAAAAAAAAAAAAACAAAAAAAAACAATTATGACAAGCTAAATCGATGTCACAGCTTGGAGGTATCTCCACTTATTCACATTACTAGCATCTGTAATAGCATCCCGATAATGTATAACACATGTTCATTTTACTTAGGCATGTTTATCCTGGCCTCAATGGGGTATCCGGTTGATTTTGTGGGATGCAAATAATGTAGTGCAAAGTTGTAGTAGTCTCAAGTGAGTCTAGAAACCAAACTCAAGTTGAGACTCCAAATTGGGCCCCACATAATATGTTTTTTGCTTTTATGGTTTTTTATCTCATTTTTTTTTTCCAATTGGCCTATGTAATAACAAAAAGTTTGGAGAAATTTTAAGTGAATCTGAATTGAAGTCTAGGGATAAAGTGTGAAATGTTGTGTGAGTCTCAATAGTTAAAAAGTAGTAAAAGCTGATGTAGCAGTTTGAATTGTGGGATTGAATATGAGGGATAAACATGCCCTTAAAGTTTTTGAAAGAAAAAAAAATTGCACTCAAGCCAAATTGACAATATCACTAGTCTGCAATTTTCCAATCATGTTCCACAAGAATAGATGAAAGGCAACTGTTACTCAAAATTGTGGGCTTACCGAGCAGCAATCCAGAGTAAACATCAGCTGGTTTATCCCTGCAACAAGATTAACAGCCTCTGCTCCAAGCTGAACAATAATGACCATTAGAGCAGGAAAGATCAACCATCATAATAGGTATTGTAGATGTCAAATTGCTTTAGATAGAAAAAAGAAAAAGGCAAGGGATATAATGTCTGCCATCACAATAGGTTAAATAACTAGTAAATCAAAAATTGCCAGGCTACCGACTGGAATTAGGTCATGCAAGTTTATTACACAAGTTTTCTTCCATTATTTATTTGTTTACTTCTATCCCACCTCAACTCAACTCGGAATTTCAAGTATACATGGCATGTTACAAAACCAAGCTATACTAAATTCCCACCAGATACACTCTGTATCTGCTTAGACTACTGAACAAGTACACCTTATACAGTTCTATACTCTGCACCTATAGATATTGATCATTGTTGCAAGTTCAGAGTTGTCAGATTTTATTTATTTATTTATTTTACTGAAATTTTAGGAAAAGTAGTCCATAGTAGTATTTTTTAGTCATTGAATGATTTTTTTTCAGTTAGTTATCCAACTTATCATAGCCACTACTTAACATTGTCAAAGGGCTAAAAAGACGAAAGCAAACAAAATTTACACAACTTGCTTTCTCAATTCTTAGGAAATACCAAATGTTCAGTTAGAAACTCTAAATGCAATTTTTTACAGATCCTGGCAACAAAAGCTGGAGTCATCATAACTTAAAAGAACAATAAGTAGGCACAATCAATACCTTATCTCTTCAAGGGCAGCATAATGTTGTAAGCCATTACATGAACATCCTAGCAAAATAGAAACCCACAACAAAAAAAATATAGAAACTAAGAATGCCTGAAATAACACAGGAAGTAGATATACACAAATCGTGTTTCAATAGCAACAAAGCCACAACTAAAGACTATGCACAATTGGACTTCTAGGGCATGTACACATCACTCTTCTCGAAATATAAGTGCCTAAAACATTGTTCACTACTCAGAAAACTCATAGTATCAAGGTTCTGCAAACAATTTTCTATTTTTCACTACTCCTTCCAATCCAAAATATCTGTAAACATAACTTGTTTTCACATTCTATATAAGTATTTCCCATTCAGTTTCTAATAACTGTTACTAGTCAACTTTGAGTACAATCGCAACACCTATACGATTCTTGATAATGCAAAATCAATTTAAAAAGACATTTAGTATGGAATACATAGAGCATTAGCACAGATAACTGCCACAAAGGATATTCTTGAATTCATACAGAACGATATACCTGATGGACAGGAATATGTGACACATAATCCTCTGGAGATGAGCTTCTTAGTGCTTCAGTAAGATTTATACATGCTGCAAGGCACTGAAAAGATCTTCTGCCTTCAACCACCAGCGTCTTCCTCCAGAGGTCTATCTGCAGAATCAAAACATCATCCAGATGGTTCTCCGTAAATGCTAGACGACCTTCGTATGACATTTTATCAACACCAGCAGCATAAAGATTTGCCAGATGTATTTTGAGCCAGTGAAGTCCCGACTTTCGAAGAGGACGGCCCTCTGCAAACTCTAGGATTCCACGACATAAATCAGAAACCAAGATGATTCAAATGAGGGTGCATGGGGTATGCACGGCCTCGGAAATCTAGATTGTGGATAGTAAAATCCCTCTTCATTCCTTCATCTTTCTGGCCACCTACTTCCACCAATATAATGCATCAGTGTTCAAGTTACTGATCAACTTAATAACAAGTAATATGTTGGTATGCACAGAAAAGTGTCTCACCGCTAGCTTAAGTTCTGTATCACAACGTTGAGAATGCCTTTCTGCATTTCTTTCTTGACAGCTTTAATTTCCATTTCCATTTTTTTATTTCATCCGCATCTTCTTGTATCCGGTTCTTCGGGTAAAGGAATCTGAAATGTATAGCATTAGCCACATAACAAGGCCATATCACATTCACAAAGGCACGCTTATAGCCAGAAAAACATACATCATCACGGTCAACTAAGTCAGCAATACGGCCACACTAGCCCATATCCTGTCAATGATACTAAGTACCTTCTTGTTTACCCTCCATTTGGTGTTACCAAGTGTATCAAGAGCCTGACCAAAATTGAGGACAGACAACACACAGGAAACGTTAAAAAATACGTCAAAACAAGAAAGACCAGTCCATCATCAAAATTAACAGCAATTAAAAATATTCATACCTCAAATACAGTATTTAAACTCTGTTTTTCAGCCCTTTTAAGAGCACCTTTTTGTTGTCTAGCACCATGAGTGCGCATAATATAAGATGGAAGAACAAGTTGCTCCTCTGTCATACCTACCAGAGCACAAAATGTTCAAAGGTAATGTATGATCCAGTAACAAGTCGAGGTTGCAAAAATTGATATCTGAAAATTAAATCGCCCTTCACCATGACATCTCCAAACAAAACATCTTAAATTCATAACTACAAGAAGTTGAGGATTTGAGATGGAACCACAAACTTCAAAACAGCCATGCAATAGTTAAATTTACAAAAGCCTCGTAATCAAGTATCCTTCATCTCAAATATTATAAACAAATTGTGCCAATGATGATTTTGTGTGATGATAAACCCTCTTGGCTTAAGGTGTGTAATTATTCAGCTCAATTGGACTTAAATTATGAAAACTCATTGTAGTTGTGAATTAGATAGCCCTTATTTGACTTTGTTGGTCCTATCTACACTAAAAAAAAWTATTTCTTGGTAACGATAACAAAACCTAATCAGCTATTCAAAAATGGTTGGAAAGGTCAAAARAGTGCGTGGAAGACACCACGAACGAGGAGTGAACAGAGAAATAGCAACCCTTGAAAATACAGAAGATGGAACACTTAAGAAGTACATACCCTGTCCAATTCAATGGAGGAACCAACATGGGCATGTAAGGAATCACCATGTGCCTGGCCTGTTTGAATTCACACACACACAAAAAAAAAAAAAATCGAAAATGTATTATTATCATTATTAACATCAGCAACACAAACAATTATAATTTCAGCATGTCATATAGCAAGGACATAATAGTAAAACCTAGAAAATAAGGAGTACTTACAGTTTTTTCTAATCCCTTGCGCACCAAAGGATCACATTCTATAACTCCATATCTCTTCCCTTTTCTGTTCAATCGAAAACAATACAATATCTTAATGATTTGTTTATTTTAATTTGCTTCAGGTTTCCCTGTAAATAGCGATCTAATAACTAAATCATACTGTGAATCTTTGGCAATGTTTTTTTGGGTGTGGACAAATGCAGGGCGAATGTCAGGTGGACCATCTGCTAATTGATTGGCTGGAGGCTGTATATATGCTGTTTCAGTCAGTATTTGAATTAATCTACAGCCAACCTGAAACATAAAACACAATTATGCAGCATAATCAACACAAGACATAGTCATGAATGTCAAAGCTTCAATAATCCACTATGCGTCTAACTAAAGGAGAAATTACAAACCTTTACTTGGTTGTCCTGACCCCAGGGTTTTGAATCATCTTGACTCCTCACTATTTCCCGAACCTGCTGAACTTTTTGCTTCTTTATCAAATTTGTCACCCTCTTTGCAAGTTTTTGTTGAGCTTTTGCTTCCTCATCCTCCTCAGTTTTTATAGGTGCAGGTTTTTTCTTTGATTTTTCCAAAAAAGCTCGAATTTTTGCCTGACAAAGCCAACAAWTTAAATAGSTTGATTTATTATGACATATACTTCTACCGCAACCACCAGATTTACTATATATATTTTAAATTAGACTGCTCCATAATGAAAAAGATAGCCACTAAAAGTTAAACTAGAACAGGGGCAACTGCATTGTGTAKGTTCCTATAGAACCACAACAAAATTAATAAGAATTAGGAGCAAACTAAAATTGCTCCAATGTTCAATGTCACCAATGGCAAAGAGTAAATTACACAAGCTCATTCTGTCACCTCTACAAGGATGTGGCAAAGCTTAGAGATCAGAGATGCGGAATACAATAGAAAAGCTTCCACAATAATGACAGAACTTGTAGCAAGTAGCAACAACATTCATACCATACTTCTACGCAAACATGGTATCAAGTTGGAACCAAACTTTGACAGCAACAGGTGAGAGATAGAACTTATGCTAGTAAACAAGGGATACTTCGTTCATCAATCTGATCAATGTTCTCTCCATTGTGTATTTAGATGATACCTTGGTTCCTGACAATTTGATTCAAGACCAGACAGAAGCATATACAATGTACTACGAAACCGGTCACTTTCACTCAAAGAYCGTCGCAACTAGTCCATTAYCATAAACTTTTAAAACAACCAACAGACTACAGCCTAACTATTGTACACCTACAGATAGATAATTTTCACTTGCATTCATTGTAAGCGCGGAAATTTAAAAATGATATCAGCTTCTCAAAATGTAACAAAAATATGCAAGATCATGTTTAGTTTATGGTAACATTGTTAGAAGAGTTGCATAGAATAGAATCCTCTTACTTTTCTCTGCTCAACTGTTTCGCCAATTTGGCATCCTGCTTTGGACTCACGGTTGTGCTTCCCATTTGCAGAGCCAGACATCGAACAGGCTCATCAAGTTATAATGCATTTGTGATAACCCATCATATCCGCTTGGCATATCTGATCGAAATGTAGGAGAGACATTACATTGGCTTATGCTTCATGTCTTGTGTTGTCTTGGTCTATGGCTCTTAGATTGCATGCCTTCAAGAGGTCTCAAAGCAATTTGCCTAAGAACAATGACTTCATGTAAGGCAATTAGGGCAAGCTTTGCTCACATACTATATCAGCCAACAATTGCTGATATTTTTGCAGCTTCATAAAGCTTCAGTCTCTATTTCACTTGCCTCTTCTAAGAGCTTTGTATCTTCCTAAGCTGTCATTCCAGCAATATGTTTTCGGGCTCGTTCGCCGCGGGGTTTCGGCTTTTCTCTCTCCATTTTTTTATTTCAATTCCATCCATTCACGAATTTCATCTTCTTCTTCAGAAGATGCGTAGCTATTGCTTAAGCGGCTGTTTCCATAATAACATGGATTGATTGTAAAACCCGAAATAGCAAAAGGGTTTGCAGAACATGAAATTCGAACCGCCCAATTCTGTTGTTTTGAGGGCGATTAACTCTAGCATTTTCGCCAAAACGCCAATTAAGTGGAAACCACTCGTGAATATGACTTTTTCCTCTCTAAAAAGAGTGCTGATTCTTTGCCTGAATACATGCTTTGATTCATTGCCATCTTCTTAGACATGTTGAAGAGGGTTTAATCTTTTTTGAGAATGTGATATTCTCAAAATCTGCATAATTTTCGAGGCTTTTTTCATATTCTTTCTTTTAGCATACAGTTAAAGCTATCAAGAAGTTCGTATAAAAAATTTTACGAATTCCGTGAGATAAGAGTTTTCAGTGTTGCAGTTAGTGTCTGAGGGTGATTTATTGTTGGTAAGTTGTTAGGTAGTAGGACGTGTTGATAGTGTGCGTGATATGGTTTAATGAGGTGTTATTTGTATGTTAATTCTATGGTGGATGAGAGTGTGATATTAGTGTGGATGTGTAGAAATTGGGTGTGTGTGTTATGACGGTGAGATGGCGGGCTTCAATAGTTGACTGTTTACCTGCATCTTTATTATGTAGTTTCAACCTATAGAGTTTGTGTGTGTTTTATTGTGATTTTTAGGACTTTTGTTCGAAGGTAATTTGTTCCTTACTAGTTATTGTGTGTGGTTGTGTTGCGATCTTCAGTATAGTGAAATGAAATAAATCTTGAGACGATTTGATTTACAAAAGATAGTATAGGATTACTAGGCTGTTGATTCGTTCCGATTCTCACTTGTGTTTGATGGTAGCCAAGTATCAACCTCTCGCCGTACAAGGTCTTTTTTATATGAAGCGAAAAATAACATAATTAAGCCTGTATAGTATGTTATAGTAGCTTGGAATTAGGTGTATTGATTGTTGGATTAGGTCGGCCAACTGAACAATGGGTGGGTTAGTGAATCTCAATAGCATTTTTTGTGTTAGCTTGTTTGTGTTTTTATTCTGCGAATAACGTAAAGACGTCTGTGTTTGTTCGGCATAATTTGGTATTCATAATCTACGATAAGATTTCAATGTTCAATGGTTTATGGGTTATGATTCTCATTATATGTTTATATTTAAGAGTTCGCAAACGAGTTCGGTTTCATTAGTTAAGGGCGTACGTAGATTTGAAGTTAGTGGATTATATATTCTATCTGGAGAGCGGATGTGGTGAAGTGAAAGGCGTGTATGTGTGTTGGTTTCGTTTGATTGAAATGAGCAGGGTCTAAAGTTGGATCGTCATTAATGGCTTAGGTGTGAGTCATAGTTGGTCATGGTTGTTGTACGTTATTGATTATTTTCGCACCATGCTTATTTCAGTATGAAATGTAGCTTAGGTGAGCCTTGTTTGGTCGTGAGAGAGGAAAGTGGTAGGTATTGGAAGTGTGGAGTGGAGAGGAAATAAATATTTTCATCTGTTGGGTTAAAATGTATAAGGGGGAAATGAGAATAGATATTGGAAGTATTTGAGATGAAGGTTTTTATAATTTAAATTCATTTCTTATTTACCTCGCAAATTGGGGAATTTGCAGGAATGAGAAAATAAACTTAATTGTTAAGTTCATATATTGTGATGGTCATAATTTCTTATTACGTCGTCATCAAACATGGAAAAATAAGGTAAATTCCTTTCCACTTTTCATGTGTGACATTGAACATTTGAGAATAAGGTAAAGATTTATTTTTCTTCTTCTTCTTTCCTTCTTTTTTCTTCATTTTACTAATATTGTTAGCAATCTTCACTATAGATGTATGTAGTGCTGTCATGTTGTTAATCATTGAGATTTTTCATGATCTAGTTTATTTAGAGTGTGCTTCTTCAATTTACAGCCAAATATAAAAGAGTCGGTAATTTTAATCAAATAAATTAATGAATCATTAGTTTCATTGATCCTCACAAATACTAGTTTGTTTTGTTGGTTCTACTAGTAGAAGCTTAAGTCAGTTTAAATGCTTTGGTCAATTTAAGTTAAGTGTACAATTTATAATATATTCTTGTTAGTTGATGTTGTTTTTGCTATTTAACTTTTCCTGAATGAAATTGGTTTGCCTAATGAAAGCACAATAATCATCTACTATTAAAGAAAGTAATGACAAACAACACTCTTCCTTGATAAATTTCTAGATATTATTGCCAATTAGCCATGTTATAAATTTATTATGGTTGGACTTTAAACAAGACTTTTCATTCCTAAAGCAAAGCTATGTGGTTCATTTGAAGCCAACAAATTTATATTTTTATATTTTTTTTTCCTTGCTCATTCTAAACTCCCAAAACAAACAAAAATATTTGTCTAATAGATTGTTTGATACAAATATATCAAATGAAAAAAAGGAGGAATATTGATTAAATTTCAATAGTATTTTTAATAAAATTTCATTTTCCTTTTCTCATAAAATTGGAGTAATTTCGAAAAGAGATAATTTAACCAAACTACGATGATTTTTATTTTTGCCTATTTTTTGTTGCTAAAAATGAACCTAAATATCAAATTACCCACATTTGAATTAAATTAAGAATAGAATAATGTACTGTAACATCTCTCATCCCATGTAAACGATTTGCAACAAAATGTATTCGATTATCCTTTTCATTTCATGATTGGTTGTAATGGAGTAGATGTTTGCTTCTTGTAGACTTTGAATTGCTCTTGTAACACCCCTTGGTGTGAACAGGAGCCCACTAGTAGATATTGTCCTCTTTGGGCCTAACCCGCAAGGATTTGCTTTTGGTGCGGGCTTGTTACCCACCCAAAAGGCYTCTACTAGGTTGAGGTATCAATCTACTCTATATAGTAGATTTCGTTCTCCTCAACTTCCGATGTGGGATGGAACTCTAGTCCCCTGTCACCCACCCTTGAAAGGGAGCCTGCATCCTCGAAGGCACAACAGGTTACCGGAATGGGCGCTGGCTCTGATACCATCTGTAACACCCCTTGGTGTGAACAGGAGCCCACTAGTAGATATTGTCCTCTTTGGGCCTAGCCCGCAAGGATTTGCTTTTGGTGCGGGCTTGTTACCCAYCCAAAAGGCCTCTACTAGGTTGAGGTATCAATCTACTCTATATAGTAGACTTCGTTCTCCTCAACTTCCGATGTGGGATGGAACTCTAGTCCCCTGTGTGAGCACAATATTTCTAGCCTTGTGTACAAACACACCACTTCAGCTCATAAGATTTCTCCAGTTCACCTTTCTCTTTTCCAGCAAGTGAACTGAACACTCTGTAAATGCAAATCGAGYTCAGACAACATATCGGAAATTTTTATGTAACACACAGGTAGTCATAACTTCATTTTCTTATTGTACAGACTACAGAGTCACATAAGCATCTATGATTATTACCTCTAACCGTACCACAACTTCCATTAGTTTTTTCTCTCGAAATCTTACTAAGAAAAGCACAAGCAAACAAATCTCATTTGACAAGAATGCCACTATACCTTACCATATCTAGCTATCTGGTCATCCTCCAAACAATTCACTGAAGGAGGAAACCTCCTGCAAAATATGTAAATCCGAGGCAAAATGTTCAGTCGACTAAACAATGACTAATTGACTACCATCATAGACCTTTTCCATGGGTCATTCTCCACTATTACTTCTGAGGGCTCGACGACCACTTGGT
Organism: Bassia scoparia; assembly: GCA_008642245.1. Classification (NCBI taxonomy): domain Eukaryota; kingdom Viridiplantae; phylum Streptophyta; class Magnoliopsida; order Caryophyllales; family Amaranthaceae; genus Bassia; species Bassia scoparia. The sequence continues at coordinate 57,436 of SNQN01000333.1, read as the reverse complement.
AATTTRAAGTTTCTTCAGTCGCACCTGCATCTGATGATATATCTTCTGACACTTTTTCTGATCCTTCATCTAATCTGCCCCATTTCCCTCCTAAACCCATTGTCCTCGTCTCATAAATCTTGTTACCCAAGTCGACAGGACTGTCGGGCTATGAACATCATGCCATATCATTATATCATGTTAGTTACAAGAAACACGACTCAAACTTTGATAGTTTGATTCACATCGCTTCTTTTATTTAAGGGCATTTAGTATTTTTAGATAACTCAGCGGGTACTGATACAGAGGTGCAGTTATACAGAAGTCGTTCATCAGTTCTTTTGAGTCGCGGTTTGCTGTCTGGGTGTCATGTTATTGGCGTTGAGCAACTCTGTGTATGGCAAAAGTTTGAATTAAGGACCTAGTAGTAGGACAATGAGGTTGACCAAATCGAGTCTGGTCAAGTCAGTAATAATTTACTCGTAAAAGTTGCCTGTTCATTGCATAATATTGCACTAAGAAATCTGTGTGTGGACCCAGTGCTGAGAGATACATTGTGTAATAGTATAAAGTAGTTTCTATACAACTGCGAAATCATAACAATCTATGTTCACACTTTTGACGATAATCAGACTAGGTTGGTCACGTGACTTCCTCTAGTCTGAAACTAGTAGGAATTTTGGTTGTCATAACTCTTTATTATAGTTGCCATATGAATTGTGTCGGAGTGATTCTCCAGAGTTCTCATATCCTATCGTAGGAGTTTAATGGAGTTGTTCTAGTGATAGTATAACAGAAACACAGTTATATATTTTCGGTTTTTGGTTTCCCTACCAGAGTTGCTGTGTTAGGTTTTTCTAATTTCAATCTGTGTCAATTACAATTGAATTCTTTCAATTTGAGCCACTGACTTGTTCTTTCTGCCTATTATATTAAGATTCTCTTTATTGTTATTTAAATCAATTGACAACTAATAGATCATCTTTAGTGACATGTTACATGATTGTCAAGGTCCATTTGGAACTATTGTTGTCTTTGCTCCTTTATGAAAATCTACAAAGACGGTTACCATATTTTCACTATTATCTGGATCTAATTGTGGTATTATGATTACTTCAAAGTTGTGGTTAAAAGTAATTAAAGATAAACAAGTGAGGAGTACGTTAGACCTAGTTTTACTTTCTTAATAATTTTGTCGGATTAATAAATATCATCTCGTGTTTAATCAGATTGTCGTATTGTTTTGTCTTTTTTTGCGATTGTTCATTAATTTATTTCTAGGTGCCCTTATTTCATTGAGTATATTTTGCTGTAGCTTTCCAAATACTTGCCTTTACTGCAATTTGTTCCAATCATTATTCAAGATAGTGTTAAACATATTTGACTATGGTCTTATATCAAATTTATATTGCATTTCTAATAAAGTTTTATTCCCTACATTTAAGTCCAAATCTCCATGTAATGAAGCTCTTCATGTCATCTAGAGAATCGTATAAATATGACAAACTAGTTACAGAATAAGTGAGATAATTCATGCCTTGGAAATTACAACGAAGAAAGATTGTATTAATGAACAATAGTAGAGCTTCATACTCCAATAATACCTTTGAGAATCTCGAGGAAATTAGTTTTGTGAAAGCGCTAAGCCTCTGTAATTTGGTTAAGAACAGAAGGAGATTTTTGTTACTCAGTCGTTAGTTATGTCACATATTATATCTGCTCAGATCTATTAGTTTGGATAGGTGTGTAATTATGGGCATGCTTAGGTATTCTAAAGCAAACATTGGTGTTCACTGGTAGGCGTAAACAATTAGTTTTTAAGCTTGGTCAATGATCAATTGATAATCGAAACAAACTTACAGAGTCATTTTAAACGTAAGAAGTCTATTGATAATAGACAAGCTCTAAATGGAATAGTCAGCTGGAAAGGCTCCACATATTGAAGAAGCATGATGTATTTTTTTTTTCACTTTTGATGGCTGACTGAATTTCAGCTTGGTCTGATTTTCCTGAGAAGTTTCCCTTGTGCAAGATGTAAATTTTGGGATATTGTTATGTAGTATTATTTTAGAATCATTAAGTAATACATGCTTCTAACACTGAAAATTTAACGAGGAAACTGCTAGGTACAAAACAAAAAAAATTAATACCTCAATAGTTCTTGATTTTTCTTGCCATGTGTAGATGGGAGAAGAAACAAACTGTGAGTAGTTCTTCCCTAAATTTTGAATTCTGGCAAAGTTTGAAAATTCATATTTGTCATCTGGCTGGAAAAAAAAGTTGAGAAAATGAAAAGGATTAGCTTATATATGAGCTATTCTTATAAATTGAAAAGGACATATTGGCTTCATCATAGGGAATAGCGACAAAAAAATAACTTCAGTACGGATTAAGATACACAAGATACACAGAGATATAACACATTTCTAGCTTGGACAATTTAAGATGTCCTAGAGAATATGCAGAAGTCAAAGAGGCAAAAACTAAGATCACACAAATCTTACTATCTAAGCACACTCCATCCTGAAAGCATTTCAATAAAATCCCTTAACGAAATCACTACACTCATGGGATCAAAAATTCAAAATGTAAAACATACCCTTAGGTACAAAGTTATTTATGTTCCACGCTTTAGAAGCCTCTCAGGATCAGTTTCTTACTTGATTACATATGAGCTACTGTCAAGCTATCAGCTACTGCTTCCYAAACATACTGCTTGTCAGACATTGCACTCTTTGTAGACACAACCTAATGCAAAGCACAATTTTTCAATTAATAAATTGTTTCATAAATAAACTCCATGATGCCAGTAGCAACAAAATAATGTTTCAAAGATCACAGTACCATATTTGCTACCAGAAGGGCAAAGGAAAATCCAACACCTGATTGTCCAATCAAACCATTGTCAGCACCTAAGTCAAGGTTTTCCAGCAAAAGTCATTTTGAACACTAAAAGAGCTAAAGTAGTCATGTGCTATGGTGTTCAAATACAATTACTTCTTTCAGTTCTTTGTTGTATTTGTTTTATAACAATAATCCTCGATARTGCTTTTTAATTCTAAATTTACGATTTTGATTTGGTCTCCAAACTTATACCAATCTATTGTCCATGGAGGATCGGTAGGAAATTTATTTATTTATCTGTATTTTTTTATTTTTTTTATTTTTTTTTAAAAAATAATCTTTTTATAGTTAAATATGTGAGGAATTGAGCCAATGAGGAAATGAAAATATATAAACACTATCTTAGGTAGCGATGTTCTTGCAAATGTTGTTAATGAAGTAGTAGCCAAAGGTGCAACCAAAGGAGCAGAGGAAATAGTAGGACTTGGAGATGAAATCTCGGCTTCGCTGGAAGGAGTAGTTGGAGAGTTGGATTCTTGATGTGAGAAGGGATCCAATTTTTCTTAATAAACGATTCACTACAAAAGGATTTTTTTTAAGTGAATGTTTCAATATCTTGATGATAGAGGTGGTTGYAGTCTCGATGTGAGAGGAGGTTGAAGTTTCTATAAGAGAGGAAGTTGAAATTAAAGTCTTGAAGTGGGAGGGCGTAGAAGTTGAAGTAGCAACTCGAATTGCTCTTAATCATCACCCATCACCTTTATGGCCTAGCGTCCCTCGTGATGGAGGTTGTCTCAATGTTCTACAAGGTGTAAATAACTAGACCATGTCCTCTAAGAATCCAAGAATCTCCAAAAAATTCACCATCAAACACGACATTTCCGGACCATGTCCTCTAAGAATCTCCAAGTGCAAGACCAGGTTCTTGGACTACATTAAGGGGCCATTTGTTTTTAGGGTATTATCAAATGGAAGGAAATAGAATTATTTATTCCTTTAATTAATGTTTGTTTAAGATCTTTGGGATTTCATTCCACAGTTTTCTTTTTGGAGTTCACCAAAACTTCCAATCCTCATTCCTTCGTGTACCTTGGGACTTGGATTCCCATATTCATCAAAGTTCATATCAACAACCTTGACCAAAATTGACCAAATTCCTCCACCACCATAACTTCTAGTCGACCATCAAAACCACCGCGATGCCCTCACCACCACGATGCTCCACCCTCCATTCTGAAACCGCCACCACGCAGCCTTAGCCCCTCCCATGCACGAAACCACCCTTACGAAACCCTAGTCTATCACACCACCAACGAAATCCACCACAAACCCAAACCACCCCACGAATCCAACCCCTCCCACCACCACGAAACCTAACACAAACTTAAACCATCCAATAGAACCACAAATCCCCAATTCGAGGAGAGAGAAAAAAGAGGAAARAGGGGGGGCGAAGGTGACGATTGAGAGGAGAGAGAGCAATGATGGTGACGGAGAGAGGGACGACGATGTTAAGAGAAGGAGAGAGGGACGGAGACGTTGAGAGAAGGAKAGAGACGACGGTGAGGCAATGGTGAAGCAACGATGGCGGCGAGGCAGTGGTGAAGTGGCGGTAGCGGTGAGACAATGATGAGGCAACGACAACGAAACTAGTGGAGATCCGAGAAGAGGGTAGTGAGCAGAGAGAGAGGAGGAGAGCTGAGAAAGGTGGAAGTGTGGAGAAAAAATGAAGTGTTCTGGATGAATGAAATCAT
>SNQN01000333.1:3931-35373 GCA_008642245.1 Bassia scoparia | reverse complement strand
CAATTAGTATTCATAGCAAGCAGCAGCCTATAAAGCAATGTTCCACAATTACCACTCACACTTCTAGAGTAAAGCGGAAATGTTTGTTATGAAGAATTTGAATCATTCCCAAATTGCCGTGAATTAATAGAAACAGTCAGTCAACAATCAAAGACAAGTCAACACTACATGGTTCTGTATAAGCAATTTGATAAGAACCAATTAAAAAACTGTTTACAATAAGATGACCAACGAAAGAGCTGCCCAATTTGACAAAGAAAAAAAAACTGCTACTGTTCACAGCACCCATTCTTATGTCCTACACGGGTTTTGGTACTATTCATTGTTTTTGAGAGACGCCATTTCTGGGCAAGATATTTACTCAGTGACTACCTTATTTAGTGAGGCCTTAGGTTTTATTGTCAATAAACTATTTTACATATCCAAACATTCAACTATTCACATATCAATGCATTCATTTCTCAACAAAAACTATTTCATTATACCCAGAAATATCAAACTTTTATAACAGCTAATGTACATTCGTAATTTGGTTCACAGTGACATTCTGATACACAGATTCAAAGTCCATTGGAACTACTCTGTATAGCACTTATATGCACACAATCTAAAGAGCGATCACCCACTTCACACCAGACTCTAGTAAACCTAATTGCTGAAGATAGAAATAAAGCCGGCAAAGAAATACAGGAAAACAACGTTGAGGAAAGTACCAACCAGCTTCACCATACAAAATCATCGGAAACTAACACAATACACGTTTTACATAGAGCCTATGGTTCTTGTTCTTTGGTGTATTTTATCCACACATCTCATATAAACTAGGTACTGCCATTCCGGGGATACTAACAGTACACTCCGAAAACTCCACTTCTCCCTGTATATGCACCAACATGTCACAAAAGTCATTAACCAATTGACCAGTTCAACAATTATAAAGCACTAACACTAAGGAAGTGAAATGTATCTACCTCTGTCGTGAAATGAGTATATGTACATGGTCCACAAAATACTCATTGAAGTTTTCTTGGTAGGAATCACTACGTACTCGTCCTTTGGGACATCCTTTCAACACTTCGCATCTACATCTTAATAATGCGTTCATAAGCGAACCACAGATCAAGCACTTCATCGTTAGAAATTCAAATAATCTTGCTAATTCTAAAAGTGTCCAATCATATGTATGTCACAATCTTATAGACAGACATCTTATCAAAATAAGTCGAGTGCACTCACCCATATAGGCTTAAGTCTCATTGGTCAACTCCCAGTCCCCAATATTTCCTCAGTGACAGTCTTTTCTTCTTCTTTTCACCTGAATGAACAAGATTGTTATACAACGCAAACCAGTAACATACACAACAAGAGGCAAGGTATGTTTAATGAATACTGAAACCTACCCTCAGGTCTTCTCATTTCCCTCTTTGGTCTTCTCTTCCTCCACCGCATGAGCCAAAAAAAATTAAAAGTTACTTCATAATAATTTTCTTCCAAAACAAACATGTTATAAAAGTTCTTTCCACTGCAAGTCAATATTTTCATGGTTCAATATCTTTTCTCTCATCCAAACGATATGCTACAAAGAGACAGGACTACTAATGTTCCAGAAAAGAGCTGAAATCAACTCATGCCTGAAAAACCTCGAGAGAACAAACATAGTTGAAAAGAACAAAGAGATGCTAACACACCCAGATCTATTGCAAACCTGATCAAGAAAAACATATTTTGCTGAAACCTAGGAGCCCGTAGACTGCATTAAAGAACGAAAACCAGGAGAAGAGATCATAAACCTCAAGCAGAAGCGGCACCCACCAAATAAGCTAAGTGTAACATTTAGTTTAAGGAATATTATACATCTATCCGGCTATCCGCTTAGGTAATCACCTAAGGCAACACAGATGTTCTCACTGGATAGGGGTACACGATTATTAGAGGTCCAATAAAATCATCTTCCAAAATATAGATATCATGATCTAATCGCAGATGACCCATAGAACAATTTTTCTTTACAAATTCAAACCTCCCCTAGAACCACCCCAAAACCTTCTTAAATGTACGAGGAGTCCTAGGCACATGACTTATAAAGCCAAATGAATTCTACATTGGAGTTGGAATATTAACATGCATACTAGGACTTGCTGTTTATAGCATGACTTAGCCTAGCAGATTGAAGTATGTCTAGACTCTAGAAGAGAAACATGAAGTTTGATGACACACATCTAAAGACCTTGAACATTCAGAATTACGGGTTATCCAATAGGATTATTAACTGACAGCAGCATGTGAACTGGAAGAAGGCTTTAAGAACAAGCACCACAAATCACGCAGCTAAACTCCACAATTCAAACATATTATACAGCTACAAACACTTAGTTACTGAGATATTTCCCTGATATGGAAAAAAGCTATAAGAGATCGCAGCATCAGAAGCATCCAGTAATACAAATGCTTTTCACTGAAACATACAACAATTAAAACTGCTAATGTACAAAACTAAAAAAATCCATTACCTCGAAGTTCTTGATTTTTCTTGCCATTGTAGAATGGGAAAAAGAAACCAAATGTGAGTAGTTCTTCACACAAATTCGTGAATCCTGGCAGGTGTCTGAAATCGTCTTATCTCATCCGGGACTGGTGAGGTATGAGAAAATGAATAAAGGATTAGACTTTACATATACAAAGCATTCTTATTAATTAGAGAAGGCAACGGGCTTTATCACAAGCATAGAACCAAAAAACAGAATCTTCAGTGTAGATAAGATAACACAGATATAACATTTCTAGCTTCTGACCAATTTCAAGAGACCTAGACAATATGCAGAAGTCAAAGAAGCAAGACCCAAGAACAAGAGCACACAAACATCGAAAACTATCTAAGATTTCTTAAGTACAACAACCCTACAGGTTTTCAATTAAACATCCTTAACATTTACTCCTTATGGACATCGGGAATCAAACAAAGGGAAAAAAAAAACAAAATTACCCTTACGGTTTCACAAGTTATTTCGTCACGACTTACAGAAATTCTACTCAGATCACGATCACTTCCTTGCTATTAACCATATGAGCTAACTGTCGCAACTGCTTCCAAACATTGACTGCTTGTCAGACTTTGCGCTTACTTTTGTAGACACACACAACATGATGGAAGCACAATTCTCAATTATTAAACTTTGTTCTCCGAACATAACTGTTAACTCCCATGATAATAATGTTTCAAAGATCAAAAATTACCCTATCTGCAACCAGAAAGGCAGAGTAAAATCCAACACCAAAATTTCCAATCAAACCATTGTCAGCACCCAAGGTCTTGCGTCTTTACCTGCAAACAGTAATTTCAATACAAAACATTACCATTTAGATCTTTTTGTTCATCATACTCAAAGTTTAGTTAACTTTTGTTATTTAAAATTACACTTACAAAATATATCACAAGATTCCGAAATACCTTTTCAACGCCTTAGGAAACTTTGAACCAGGTGCCACTCTGTGCAATTGGTTCCAAAGGCATCAATAAGCTCCTCTTTTTGTCATTCCATACCCAGTATCCCTGCGCGAATACAAATACAAATTAGGACCCATATTACCACAATCATATTTAGCAATTGCAGCAGATAAGCCAATATGCAACATACAAACCAATTGTGATGCGTTTTCCATTATCGGGATCAACTGTTTGATGCGAATTTTCAAGATCTCCTGCATTCCCAAGTAAAGAGGGATCGTGAGGTAAACACTTAATAATCATCAGGCTGTCCAAAGCATCACTCCTGCATTACTGAACAGATTTTTTTAAAAAAATAAAAATAAATCAGGTAAATCTATAATTCTCTTATCTCCTACCAATTATACAAGATCATACCCTCCTTCCCACAATTTGATCACCAAATACAAAAACGGGAATGATAATCCAACTTCAGCTAAAAGCATTTAATATAACAGCAATGTGAGTGACTTTTAAACGATAACTTCAGGCCTCGCCAATAATAGTGTATACTTTATAGTGAAAAGCTAACCAATTCTTAAATTATAATTAGTAATGTGAGAAATCCATTAAAAACAAAAAAAAACTCCTGGGTTCAGTTCATGTTAACTATATCTTAAACATCACTGCTGATTTAAAACCCTAACTTCATAATGGAACCAGCACACATACTACAACAGCCTGAGATTGAATACCAAAACACTACACAAGTTCTGAAGAAAAACACTTCTTCTGTGGCACACTCGTACCTAATTCGACAACAGCTGACTACACAATCAAATACCAACTACACACCATCACTTAACACATGCAACAAAATTAATTCTATCAGACCAGCATAATAACATAAGCAAAAATCTTAATCTACAAGACTCACATTCATAGAAACCCCTCAAAACTTCACACAGAACAATACTTCCTCTATCTGTTGATTACCTCTACAACACAAAAATATAAATTCAACAAATAATTACCTGAATTACCATGACATAGTGTTTTAACACCACTATCCATGTGATTTTATAATGAAATACCCACACATTTATAACACAAATCACATATCATGCAAAGTCCACAAAAAATACAAATGCTTTTTACACCTACCCTCCCATCTTTAACGAAAGACCACAAAAGTGATTTTCTATCAATAAATTCCAAATCAAGATAAAAACTTTAACAGGAATAAAGAGAAACCCCACCTCAGCTTAGGGCGGAGGATCTTACTCTCTAATTTCTTCGTTCCAGAAGCGTTCACGAGCCTCTCATGGTTCAGCGCAACAGCAGCATCAATCAAACAGATCAGACTATATTGCGTTTTCCTGCTAAACTTAAGCGAAATGAGTCAATAATTTAGGACAATTTCTCGTGTATCTTATTAACCAATCGAGCAGGGCACAGAAACTGCTGGCTCAAATTAAAAACTTTGTCTATTCAGCGGTGTTTTGAGGGCAACATGAACGAAAGCATGAGAAAAGTGAGCAGCCATCGCACAGCATGACGCAATACTGCCTGCTCATAATAAAAGAACACAGGTGCCATTGAAGAAGAAGCAAACTAAGAGCGCGGCTTGAACAGAGAGAGTCGCAGTGAAAGAAATTAATGTTAGCAGTGAACTGCCACAAACCTCTTGTGTTCTTTTTAAGGGTCTTTAGAGGAGGGTTCTAGAACTAAGTGGATCCGAACGTGGGGGAAATCAAAGTAAATGGGAAATTTGATAATTTTGGGAGAGAAATTATGGGGTTCTATTTTGGACTGTTTGCGTGTGATTTGAGTGGTGCAGGGTGGGATGGATTCACAGATCACTAGGCAATGTAGCATGTATATCGCCAACCCTCTCCTCATCCGCAAGGAACTTCAGTAAATCGCCTCAGATTCTTGTATTCGCATGTTATGTTTCTCTAAGTCTGTATGGAGTAATGGACAACTAACTACGCATAAGAATCGATTACGCAAAATAGCTTACTAGTGTATGCGAATCTATTCAGGCAATGACCGACATCATTTTTGCATAAATTTACTACCATCACAAATATTCTTGAACCAACAAATAGTTCAAATCTTTTAAAAGTTTATATTCGTAGAACATTCGATATGTATTAGTCTCAACCCCATTTTATACATTTAATATTAACTGAAAATATTTATTCTTCTTTTTATCCTTACAATCCATCATAGACCCCCACCTCAAATTCTTACTCACTCTAACATCTTATCAAACCACCAGAGTACATTATCTATTTTCTTTTTCATACCCCGTAACTTGTCAAACCCAACGACACCCTAACAATTTTACTACTCACCCACAATAACAGGTATGAGTTATCAAATCGCGAGAGATACTCCATCCAATGACTCATATAATTTTCTTACATCTGTATTGTGGCATCGTTGTCTCTATGTTGCTGTCTATCATATCCGATACATCTCCAGACGTATGATCTTCAATAAGAGACTATTCCCTCTATCTCGTACGTCCTATTGGGTTTTAGTAGTTCCGTTATTTATTATTTTACAATAAAAGTGACTTTATGTGCGCATTACCAAAAAATGAACAGTACAGGTGAAAACCTTCTAAAGAAAAGTTTTGCTGCGCCTAAATAATTCCCTATTGAAACCCTCCACATAAAAGGACACCCAACAGCAGAGTCACCAATACTACACAAGATCTCAACAAACCTTGCCTAAGCATTCTTCCGCGTTGCAATCGTTTGAAACTAGCTCAATATAGCCCGACGCATTCTTCTTAAAACACCAAGGCGAATAACAACAATATATCTTTGAATAGTATAATTTAAAGACATTCAAAATGTGAATTTGATGTATAGGCAATGCTTTGTAGCTCAAGTACCAATATGCTAATGCAAATTAAACTAAAAATAGACTTATAGCCAATGCAAAATTACTGGATTATTTGTACAAGTACAAGATTTTCTCTCTTTTATTCCCAAGCAGAATTTTACAAGACGCTGATTAGTTGTTAGATTGTCCTCTCATCACATTCATCTTAAACTGTGTTTGCTGTTAACTTGAAACAATCAAATTGCACAATCGAAACCGATTTCACCATGCCTTCCTAACCTAGGCCAAAATGCCAGAGCGATCCCACATTATTTTTTAAAAAAAAAGAAAATCAAACACTATTTGCATAACATATGGGAACCTAGTTTATGCAGTTAGTTTTACCTGAATCAAGCTCTCTCCTAGGCTTCTCGTTTGGTCTGTTACTACCCCAGGCCTTTGGCTTGATTTGCTGTTCGGCGCTCCTCCTTGAGTTCTCCTTGTCATCGACCGCTTCTCCTAGACCTTTTTATTAATTCTGGGTATCCCAATGCTGTGGCCTAGAAGTAGGCTTTTCGCATTGGTCTGTGCTTGACCGAAAGCTAAGTTCTTTCGGGTATCACCACTGACCCTAGTGAGCTTGAGTCGTTTTTTCGTGGAACCTAACTGATTCTTTATGAAATTGTTGCACTACCTTGGAGATGAACATAAGCCAAATGCAAACTTAGTGAGATGCCTTAAATACCTGGAATCACCAAGCAATAACCACAATTGCAATGGTTTCCTCCTTATGACCCATAATGGCTCAAATTTATTCTCTGTCTATAAAGTCCACCTAACTGATTGCCAGTGTGCATGTCACCTCCATCTACGTATCATCCGACTGTTCCCTTAGGTTTCATACGAGAGTTCACGACGTCTCTGAGACATTAATTTAGACCGTTTATACTTTCTGAAACAAAATGAAAAGAGATCACTTGAATTATTATTCTGACAAGGCGTTTAGTCTAGGTCTGGTTTTTAGGACATAGCTTGAAAGACGTCTTTGAATTTGATCAAAGTATCTTGACTCAAACAACAAAACACCAATGCCTTATAGTCACACGAGACAGTCTAGCCCTTACACCATACGACCATTTGTTTGAGACGAGTTCTTGAATTGAAGAGTCTTGTCTAGGTCTGGTCATAGACTATACCAAACAAAAACAAAACCCAATCGTATCTGAGAGACAGTCTTGTCAACACCCAACCACATATAAAGGTCTGAGTTCAAAGAACAATGATTATTGTTCATGAGCCTTGAGTTTGATTATGAACGGCAATTGATTACATGGACCTATAGCTAGAGGCACTGAACATTGGTTATCAGGTAAGTGTGACCTAATCTGGATTTAATCATTGCTACAGGCTCCGCACAACCACAAATTCTTATAGCAATAAGTCTGGGTTTAAACACTTTAATGCTAGACGGCCAACGTTGAAATTTGAATAAAAATAGAATATATCAACATAAAAAAAATAAAGAGAAATAAGAGAATAAACAACAATAAATATACAAAAAGAAGAAATAAATAACACAACGAGAGATCAAAAATCATAAGATAATTAATGAATCTAAAATAACCTATCAGTTAATAAGAAGAGAATCGGATCAACGTTAGAGAGAATATCAAGACACGAAGATGACATATAACATAAGATATGGTTTCAAGACATAAAAGACGACTAGAGTAACTGTATCCTTTAGTACCAAGTGCCATTGAAGAGGTCATTGAAGATTGACTTACGAGAAAGGTGACATTTGACCGAGACTATGGGTTGACTCGGACGTGACTTACTCTAACCTTGCGCAAGAGACAGTGACATGATTGCGAAAAAGACCAGAACAGAACGAACTTCTTAAAACGTGATTTTTCAGGATTTCACAACATTAGATAGCAAAAGCACCTGACTAACACGCTTTAATACACGAGCGGTCCTTAGGAGACAACAGAAGCCCCAACTGGAAAATATAAGGTACGCCATCATTGATGACAACAAAGAGCTCCCCAGCCAGAGACTTTGAGACAATAGATCGGTTCTGACGGCTCATAGAGTTCAACATAGGGAAGGTGGATAGATTGTATGGATGATTCCACCCACACCAAGACTGCATAACCCACCAAAACGTTACATCACGTGGACTTACTCTTTGGGATTAACGCTCAACCATGAGTCCTTTGAATCGAACCAAAAGAAGAGCTATTGGTTCTAGAAATAAAAAAGGTCAAATTATGTGACTAAGGGTCCAAAGATGTGGCTAGATGCAAGGTTGGCCTCACATTATGTTCGGATTCAAACATGAGTCTATGTCAGGTTCTAGTATCTCGGCCAAAAAACTACAATTATCAAAGTCTTTAGCAAGTCAAAGCACCAAAAGGCACTCAAACGATATTTCTTTAATTGTTGATTGCGGTCGAACCTCGAGAATGAGGGCTTTCCAAGCGTATCCTTACGGAATCAGTACCACCGACTTGTTCTATTGATGATTTGAACCAATGCTCGTGTTGAGAGGCGCTTTTATGTGCGTTGTCAATTCTTCAGGGCTTGTGGTTGAGACGCGTTTTGAAAAGCCCTCAATGATGACCGAAGTGACCCACGTAGTGGCAAAGCATTGCTTTTGTAGACTTCTTGCTTTTTGTTTGCAATTGAGGCTTTGTTGATTTGGAGTTTGACAACTATGTCATTCTGCATTCTGTGACTGACTACTGGTATTGAACTTTGACTGTTTTTGCCCTGCTTCTTGCCTCTATTTGCTACCATTTTATTCTCAGTCCACTTCTACTCATGTGCTATCTTTTTCTTTTTTCTTCTTTGACAATGAGTCTCTACACACATCTTCTAGCGCACGTTCTTGATGTCCAGTATTCCAAAAGGGTCACAACAGGAGTCGAGTGTCACAAACCAAACATATCAAATTTCGCTTGAGAGTCAAATAGATTCAAAAATTATTTTCACCGAGTCACATTTTCCTAGGAAATAAGAAGAAATAGGTCGTATTCATGCGGTATAGACTTTTTATAGGAATACGGAGTTACCTCTAGGTTTATCGAGGTTACTTACGTGGATGAATAATCTAAGAACAGGGCAAGTAAACAAGGAGGCACCTTTGTCATATGTTCGCAACACGTGATAAACATGACAATCGATGTTTGGGCTCTAAAGGTCTGACTAATGATGTGTAGAATAGTTTATAAGCAATCTGTCATATTCATTCGATTTCGATCATTGTATACAAGAAAATTAATAGTAGTAGCTGCTAGAATATTTGTTAGTGAATGTGTAAGAAATGTAAAGGGAGCTAGAACAAACACGGCTTAAAAAGGTCATTTGTCCGAATCCAGGAAACTTCCGTGCGTTGACAGGGATACATGACACGAATTGACTCGGTGATGTGAAGGATGGCGCAGTAGTAGGCGAGGCCGTATCGACTAGCCCCTGTATGGGCGTGGCCGTGGCACACGCGTTATCGTGCTTCATCTAAGCTCAGAAAGTCTAGTTCGTACTAGCCAACAGACTGTCTTCATAACCAGTATGATGTTCTCATTCTTCCACTCCATTCTTTTCTCCTAGGACATTCTGTATGCTGCTAGTTCTAATTATGGTCTGCGTATGTGTCCTAAACCATATTTCTCACTGTGGCGTAACAAAAAGCCAGATGCTTCAAACCATTAATAACAACAAACACATATAACACAAAAAAGCAAGTCAAAATTTGATGAGTGTTTGAAGTGACAATTGATGCAGATCTAGCATAATAACATCTATAAATGCAATTATATTCAAGAGTGAGTAACTTCTATATTAATTGCCATAAGTAGATAACAATTCCAAGAATTATCCCTAGTAAAATTCCTCTCGATTTAGTATATCTCTGCATACGTGCAGTGAAACTAGAACGATAACAGACGTAGAAGTAACCTTATATCATGTATTTTACTAACATGAATTGGTGAGCGCATAGCAATTAATTATTTAGGATTTCCGACAACATAAAGCACCCCAATTAGATTTACAACACGTCTCAAAGCTTGATGAGCACATGAAGTTCAGTATAAAGAAACATTGAGCCTGAACAACGTGTGAGCACAGTAGGATCCAATGCAGCATTGCCGTATGAGAGCATATCAAAATGGAATTACAGAGGCAGAGGGTTCTTTCACAAAAACTAGCAACGATTCTCATTGCCTCTTGAAGTGCCTCAACTTCAAAACATCACATTTTCTCTAAAGAACATTCAGAAGTGTGCAAGTTGTTTGAGTTGTATATCGAATCACTAGGATTAGTAGTATAAGTTGGTGGTTGGAGGGACCAAAGAGCGCCAAGATCGAACTGTATCATGCAACCACGCCATTGTATGATGTGTGTGCAAAGATGCGCTGAACTTTCATTCTGATCTTTTTTATTTTCACATTACTATGATAATTGTAGGCTTTTGTTATAGCATCATATAGTGTTGTGAGGCATTTGGTTTGTGAGTATGTTTTACTTAATAAATGTCGTCAAATTGTGCTCGGCTCTATTGTAGATTTTGGAATTATTTGACATATTGGGGAAAAAAAATTGGGGGGATGTTTTTTATGAGTGTAGTGATTTATCACTGAATGTGAGATTTGTTATATATGGATCGAGTATCGAGTCAAAAGGATGTGTCTAACCGTATGGTCGGCAGGGTAAGGAAGTGACCATAAGAATTGGCTTCAAACCGATTCAAGCGCCTATAATTTTACTTCACTGTTATGAGAGTGATTATCGTATAGAGTTAATTAATGGCTCGAGTGCCACCACTTCTTAATATTTTGAGAATTACCGTTTTCCCTCTTAATTTATTCCTGTTTAAATTATGAGACTATACACATAAATAGGACATTATTGTGGATTTGGTACTTTGTAATAAGATCTTTTCAAAAAAGATTCGGCATTATGAGGCATCTCCATGTTATCATTATTGAGAATCATATCTTGAATGTCGATTTGTCTGTGGACACTGGAATTGCTCTTGTCATCTTGTTTCTTTGGAACATCTTATGGTTCTTGAATTTGATTTAGGAACAATTTATATTAATTTAATACGAAGTTACATTATTGGTTGTTATTTTTTTGTAAATACCTTGTACGATAGTTATGAATCGTGTTTGTGTTTTAACATTCGGTTTCCATTCCAGGATTATCCCGGCTCAAACCAAAACCCAAACTCAAATATCGCCCCGTGAAAACTGGTCAACGAGACAAAAGTAAAACATCGAAATCCTCGTATATTTATGAACGGAACTCGGCAATTTTAAACCCCTGCTGCGATCCTTTTAGCATATTGACCGATATTGATCGACCGATCGTGTTCAGACCCGATATGCCTAAGTAGAGCCAATCGTCTGTTGGACTATATCGTGCTATTATAATGTGATGTACAACATACATCTAAACTATTCGCTTTCCCAATAAATGATATGATTGATAATCCCTCATATATGGAGTTATTTACCTCATTTTGCTCCTCAACGGGTTCTTTGGTGTGTAGTTAGTTATTTGCTGTGAGATATAAACTGTCCGCCCTCAGCTCATTGTTGTTGAAAGAGCCGCTGAGCAATCAATGAGCTTCTTATTTTCTGTTTTACCGTTGTTGCATTGTTATATTGTTGAGTTGGTTACACTCAATTGAGTTTTTAACTAGACATAGATAATTGCGAATGGATGAAACAACACAATAGGCATAATCTTTGCTTCTTTACTCTTTTCCTCTCTCTCTATATCTTCATGGTGCAGATATGTATATACTACGTCTTAGAAGTCTAAGCCCATCCAAGTTGATCGTTTAGGTGTCAAGATCCTTTTTGCGCTTTCGTTCAAGTTTGCATTCTCCTCAGCGACTCGGTTGATTAGCACTTCTATAGTTTGACATGACTTCTAGGCTTGGAGAACTATCCCCTCAATTCTAGTATCAGAGGGTTGGAGGCGAATCACCTGTGTGGCAAGATAGGCCAGCATTGAATCATCATCAAAATTTTCTGCTTCTTGGTATGGAATTTTCGACATTATCTTACTGAGATTGAAGCAACTTTTCTGCTTATTACTTCGTGATAATTTAATGACTTAAGAGAATTTCTTCATCCTTAGTGACGTAATATTGAGTGTCTGTTGTGAATCATCGTTTTGAAGGATATTTTTGATTTGTTGTGATGTGTTTGATGTGAGTAGTTTCTGCCTCTATCCTGCTCAAACATCGTGTGTTGATTCTTTGTTCTCGGAGAAATCCTTGCTTTTTCTTCTTAAGTTATCCTCGTTCTTGTATATCCATCTCGCCTTATTCCTATTTTGTGCTTAAACTCTGTCCTTGCATTTGGCTCTTTCCTATATCTTCACCTGTTCTCCAGTCTATTGTTTTTTTTGTCTTTGTTTTCGATACCCTTTTCTTCTTGGCAACTCAATTTGCTTGTTTTTCAATTGGCTAATGCACAATCTGAAACAAAACACAAATAGAACCTTGGATCTTACTGCAGACCCAAGTACGAGTTTACTATATTAGCGACAGTGTGCACGATACCATTTGCGCATCCCAATCCTTTGTCCATCTGCACTAATTTAAGAAGAAAGGAGGAATGGTTTTCAACACCTGGAAAAGTGCGATACATAATTTATGCACTCTAAGCTTCAGGTCCCTCTTATCCTATAAAATAAGATGGTGAGTTTTGTGGTGGATCGCGATCTCTTAGTTCACTGTTTGCCCACGCCATGCAGAATACTGAAAGATAGTTACCAGCACTGAGAAATAGGTGTAATGAATGGTAGAGGATGATGTCTGAAGGGTCACATGCGGCATACGATGTGCAGTTGCCAGAAGGCTTGCGTTTACTTTCAAGGATTGTAATGGATATGTGTGGAAAGATATTTGGGATAGATATGGTGTTCACCAACCTCTCTTATAGCATACTCCTAGGCATTATAGAGAACATCCCAAGAATTCAAGTTCTTCAGGTGTGATATGCCAGCAACATTCGCCTCAATGAACTACATTCTGTGTGGCTGCTATGGTATGATTTTTTTCGCTAAGAGAGTCTACAGTTCTTGAACCACCTGTATGGATGGATGAACTTGATGATGTCTCCTATGCCATCATGTGAATGTGGTAGTGTATATCAATCTCAGCTGCCAAATTTTGTGTCCAATATTACGTTCCATAAATGAGGTATCAAGGTAGTAATGCAGTAATTCCATTCCATAGAAACTAAAGGAAGTACATGCAGAACAAGTAGAGCTTACTAATATCATAATGATTGTCTTGCCATTTCCTTTAAGTGACCCCATTTTTTAGCCGAATCTTGAATTTACTCAGGTGCGACCCGTTACAAGGATTTGCTTCTTGCAATAGAGGAAGCTCATGCAGATCTTCAGATCTGCCAATTTCAACGTTTAAAAACAGAGCTTGTATACTTTGTGATGGCTCTATATGATTATGCCTGACAGAAAAAATGTCTTATGAGAATAGGGTAGGTGTTTATGTACAAAATCAAGGATAATGTGCGATTAGTGAGACCTAGTGTTCCTTCAACTAATACTCTAGAGATGAGGGGTTTCATCTCAAAGGAAGAGGATAGGGTCACTTTACATATAAGGGCACCACCAATACTTGGCACTAATATTTGAGTGATTATCCTGTCACTTTCTGCAAGCGGAGTCACATCCTACTTGAAAATGTGCAGCAAGTTCACATAGGCGTCTTCTTGGTTGCTCCTATCACACCAACGTTAAATTTTTCTATCCAAGTCGCGTATCATCAGTGTCATCTACGAAGAGGTATGGCTAATTTGTGCTCAGAAACTGAAGGGGGAGTGGTGCATCACAATCAGTGTTGGTTATACAAGGGGGGCGAAGAAGAAATGGTGCATGCTAGTTTCACCAAAGTTTATCAGTATTCAAAACTCTTGACACTTTCATTTGACAAAAGTGTGTCCAGGAACCGTCAATATCATAAGTGTCAGCTGATGCAGGACAATCTCATTGCTGCTTTTTTGTTGCTGTTTTATAGTTTGCTTATTATTCTCACCTTGATATAATTTGTGATAGTGGGATAGTTGCGTTGACATCTGATCACTTTTGCCATGTTTGCACTCAGTTACATGTCGTCACTTTCTTTACTTAGATCACAATGTCCTGCTGGAACACAGATCAGTATACTCCCAGTATACATTCCAGAGATGTATATTTACAAATTGTGCAAGGTACCATCACACATTGGGGGAATTTTCTAGGAAATGTTGAACTAGATGCCCTCATTACTCTTTCAAGCCATGTTTCACTTTATTGCTCTTTTGCTCTCGCCAGATTTTCATTTCAATTTTAGACCCATCTGTTTAATAGGAGACTTTGTACTCAAATGATATGGCGAGAATTCACAACAGTGTTGCAAGCCATTTTCTTGATAACACCAGTTGTTATGCGTCTTTCTAGTGGATCCTCCGAGCCTATACCAAGAGGATATTCTTGAGTATATCTGACGTTAACGAGCTCTCTATTATGCCTAATGAAAGCAACTCAAAAAGACCAAATTCATTTCTCTCACTCAGCTTGTTCTGATATCGTCAGCTATATGCTCGCATGGAGTAGTGTCAACTACACTATCTCTTCGCTAAGACCAACTCAAAATCAAGCCAAACGTGTCATCGCATCTTAGAGTAGGGCATTTCAGATTCCCTTTTCTAAACTCTCTTTTATTTTTTCCTGATCTTTCAGAGAATTTTCATTGTAATGACAGTATATCGTCAAATTTTGTTCTATGGCTAGACAGACAGGCAGCCTTTTCCTGTTAGTGTAATATAAGAGTACCAGGGGCCTTTCCAATGCGCTTCATGTGAGATGTATGGGGACCTATAAGCCATTGTAACTTACAAAAATTAGTACCTTTTCATTACTATAGTGGATGATACTTTACCAGATTTACCTGGGTACATTTGTTGAATTTCAACATCAGATTGTGTTAATATACTCAATAAGTCCTTGCTTAATGTTGAGAATCAATTTTCTACTTCAGTCCTTATCATTAGAACTGACAATCCAAGAGGGCTCGTTGCTGGAGGGATCCGTATCTCAAGATTATATTATAGAAAAGGTAATCTGTATCTAGCACTTTCTCGAATTACTGAGTCTCTTTTCTTCGTAACGAGCCCCATAGAGAACACAATAATGGCGAGTTATGGCTTTGAACAAGATAGCTCTGCTAATCAATACTTCGTATTAGAACAGACTTAGCGAGCTTTTTTGTTATATAATTCACCGCACAAATAAAGCGTGCCAAATTAATTTGACTGGGAGTGATTCTCTTCTTTGTTGCCCATAACTTATTGTTACTATAACATTTAGGATGCCTTGTACAGTTATACTAACAATACAATAAACATGCTCAGTCCTATGAATTACTTGACTCTTCAGATCTCCTGGATTCTTCTACAGCCCAAAACTATGATTACACATTAGAACTTTTGGGATGTCTGCTTCTGCTCTCTCTAGTCAATGCACTGTATCCATAAGAAGTACACAGATGCAAGAATTTGACCCAGACCTTAAGTGCACAAGTAGCACTCTGATTTAATAGTGTTTTCTTGGGATATGCTTCCAGTCAAAAGGGTGTACATGGTTTACTGAATGATCCTTTCGAGAACAAGAGAACAGAGAAAGATTCAATAATGTTCCCTAGCAGAGGGATATGTGTATTTGTTCGATGAACACTGCATTTCATTTCATTTACATTTCATACAATCATACTCTCTGACCTCTTCTTACTTTCCAAATCCTGTTATCCACGTTCTTTTGCCATCAGTAAAAAAAAAAAACATAAGGAAATCTTTTTACTATTGATCCTTTCCCACACCAACAATTATTGAGACTATATGAACTTGTAACATGAGAGTAATTGCAATTACTTCTGGTTCTCAATTCGTTCTACCTTTGCTAATGATTCTCTACAAATCAAGGTCTTCCCACCTCTTATGATATTTCTCTGTCTCCTGAAAATGTTCCTGCACACAACATCACAAAACACATATCAAGGAGATTCTTCAGCATTATCCTCACCTACAAGAGACAATCTCTCCAGTTCTAAGAAACATTTCATATCCGTGCATGCGCTTCTTGGATATGGCATAGTCTAAATAGTATATGACAATGCGTAACCTAATTCTTATTACTATATCTACGTATTTCTGAAACACGTTGCTGCGTTGTGGTTACGTAATCAATATAATGCAGGACTTTTTATCCTGCTATTAGAACGAATCTTCAATGAGTATAATAGTGTATCGAAGATATTATTGAGTTGCCGATGTACTTTTGAGATAAATGCAACAGGCAATAAAGGTTATTGCAGAAGGGAATTATGAGAATGCTCAATCTGAATTGAAATACATAAAAAGACCATAATATTCAGTATAAGCATTTAAAGCTAATTGGAAACTTGGACTGGTGATCGTATGATTTACCACCTGGAAAGAAGAATGGTCGAATCTAAGTCAGATTTAAGATTCTTGGATTGTAATCGACTAAGTCAGATTCAGTCAATGGAGTTCTCAGAAATATTTGAAATGGGGTCGGCAGTACATGGGTCACTTAATGGGTTAAACACTTAAGTCACCTCGGATATTTCATTTGGAAATCGGTGTTTTCAAACTTTTCAAAAGGACTCAGGGCTCAGTGATTGGTCTAGCTAAGGTTACATATCACAGATATACAATCGAGGGTGAGCATTGGTATGGCTGAAGATATCATTCTGCTCCTGTGACGTTAAAATATCTACAAAAGAGGTTTCTATGTGCAGTTAGCATTCTATGAAAGGATATAGATCTGCATCAGTTTGACATTAAACAATGCTTGCTACATGGAGGAACACTCCAATGAGCTGAGTTTATATGATAAAAAGCCAGAGGGAGTTCCAAATCCCAATAGAGTAACAATAGAAAGCATTTAGGCATTCACCAAACTCACTCTATGGTTTTGAAACAAGCTATCAATAGGGCTCAATGGTTTTTCTACGCAATACAGAGTGGAACTATTGCTTGCAGGGGTTTAAACAATCCAAAGAATATGTATTTTTGTTCACTCAAACAAAAGGAAGGGTCTTTTATTGTTGGTGGCAATTTATGGTGGATGATAATTATTATCACAGGAATTTATAATGATATTGAAAGTTATTTCAAAACTCAAGCAACAGTTTGAATGAGTTAATTTTCAGACACTCTAAGTCTTAGCAAATTGAATTACTTCTTGGTAAATGGGAAGCTTTCCTTAATGCTACCAGATGGGGTTTTGTAATCCCAAAGGAAATATTTATAGCCAAAGAGTACACATAAGCAAGCTACTGCGTTTGGAGAATCTTCTCAGGATCCGTTTCTTCCTTGATTACATATGAGCTACTGTCGGCAACTGCTTCCCAAACATACTGCTTGTCAGACTTTGCGCTCTTTGTAGACACAACAACCTGATGGAAAGCACAATTTCTCAATTAWTAAATTGTTCCGAACATAAACTGTTAACTCCATGAATAATAATGTTTCAAAGATCAAAATACCCTATCTGCAACCAGAAAGGCAGAGTAAAATCCAACACCAAATTGTCCAATCAAACCATTGTCAGCACCAAGKTCTTGGTTTTCCTGCAAAAGTAAATTTCAATACGAACATACCATTAGAACTTTTTGTTCATCATACAAAGTTTAGTAACTTTTGTTATTTAAAATTTACATACAAATATATCACAAGATTCGAAATACCTTCAACGCCTTTAGGAACTTTGAGGTGCCACTCTGTGCAATGGTTCCAAGGCAATCAATAAGCTCCTCTTTTGTCATTCCAATACCAGTATCCCTGGCGAATACAAATACAAATTAGGACCATATTACCACAATCATTTTAGCAATTGCAGCAGATAAGCAAGATGAATACAAACCTAATTGTGATGGTTCCATTATCGGGATCAGGTTTGATGCGAATTTCAAGATCTCCTGCATCCCCAAGTAAAGAGGGATCGGTAACACTTGAAAATCTCAGCTTGTCCAAAGCATCACTTGCATTACTGAACAGATTTTTTTAAAAAAATAAAAAAAATCAGTAAATCATAATTCTCTTCTTCCTACCCAATGATACAAGATCATAACCACTCCACTCCACATTTGTCACCAAATACAAAAACGGGAATGAGAATCCCAACTTCAGCTAAAGCAATTTATATAACACAATGAGTGACTTTTAACGATACTTCAGGCCTCGCCAATAATAGTTTATACTTTATAGTGAAAAGGCTAACCATTCATAAGTTGATAATATATGTTGAGAAATCCATAAAAAAAAAAAATCCTGGGTTCAGTTCATGTTAACTATATCTTAACATCACTGCTGAATTTAAACCCTAATCATAATGAAGCAATACTAAGTGAGTTGATACAAACCTAACAAGTTCTCGAAGGAACACTTCTTTGTGGCTGTATAAGCTGTGCACAATCAAATCCATCAACCTTACTAACCTGCAACTAAATAATATTCAGCAGCATATAACATTAGAAAATGTTACTCAAGACTCACATTCATAGAAACCCCTCCAAAATTTCACACGCAATCTTCTATCTTTGAATTCTACAATATAAATTCAACGATATTTTACCTAAATTTAATACTGTATTTTTAACACCATATCATGTAAATTAATAATAAACCCACACAAAAAATCACATATCTCAATCCAAAATACAATCCCATTTACACAACCAAAATATTTCAACAAAAAAACAAAAAGATAAAAACTTAACAGGAATAAAGAAACCCACCTCAGCTTGATACTCCGAATTCTCACAGAAGCTTCAGGAGCCTCTTGTCCAGCAACAGCAGCATCACATCGAACAGATAATTTATTGGGTTTCTGCTAAATTTCTTAGAAATGGTAAATTTTAGGGACAATTTCTGGTTAATTTATTACGAGGGCAAAACTGCTGCTCAATTAAAACTTTGTTATTCAGGGTGTTTTTGAGGGCAAATGAAGAAGATGAGTGAAGTGAAGCCAATGAAGCAGACGCCATACTCCTGCTTAGACAGGTGCCATTGAAGAAGAAGCAAACTAAGAGAGCGTTGAACGAGAGAGCGAGTGAAGAAAGATAATGTTAGAAAGTGAACTGCAAAACCTCTTGTGTTTTTGTTAAGGGTTTTAGAGGGTTCTAGAAGTGAACGAAGTGGGAAATCAAAGTAAATGGAAATTTGATAATTTTGGGAGAGAATTATGGGGTCTATTTTTGGACTGTTTCGTGTGGAATTTGTGTGGTGCAGATGATTCACACATCAGACATCACTAGCAATGTCGCAATGTTATCGCCAATTTCTCATCCGAGGGAAACTTTAAACTTGCTTCAGTTGCTTGTATTCCGATAGTTAGTTCTAGGTCTGTATGGAGTAATGGACACTCCTACAAAGAACATTGACACTACTAGATTTGAACTTGTGTCGCATCATTTTTGTATAAATTTCTCCCATAACAAAATTCTTGCTAACAATAGTTCAAATCTTTTAAAAGTTTATACGTAGGACTCGATATATATATGATATATCCATTTGTCTTTTATCTAATGAAATTTTATTTTCTTTTTTATTTTACATCCCATACCCCCACCTAAATTCTACTCACTCATACAAACCACTTTTTATTTTCATACCCCCGTTAACTTTCAAACCCCATCAACTATCACCTACAATAAAGGGTTAGATTATCAAATCTCAAAATCTAATGACAAATCTCTTATTGTGGATGTTGTCCTAAATGTTGTGTCTCATATCCGATACATATAAGACGATGTTTCATAAGAGACTATTCCCTATCTCGTATCCTTTTTGGGTTTTTGTATTCGTTTTTTTTTTACAATTAAAAGTGTTTATTCATTACCAAAAATAGACAGTACGAGGGAAAACCTTCTAAGAAAGGTTTGGCCTAAATCAACTTCCCTTGAACCCTCACAAAAGACCCAACAAAGTCCAATACTACAAGTCAACAAACTCTAAGCATTCTTCCGCTTGCAATGTTGAATAGCCAAAGCCACATTCTTCTAAACACCAAGGGAATAAAACATAACTTGAATAAATAAAGACAGAAACAAAATTTAATTTGATGTATAGGCAATGCTTTGTAGCTCAAGTACCAATATGCTAATGCAAATGTAACTAAAATAGTATAGCAATGCAAATACTGATATTTGTACAAGTACAAGATTTTCTCTCTTTTATTCCCAACAGAATTTTACAAGCGCTAATATAAGTTGTAGATGTCCTCTGATCACATTCACTAAACTGTGTTTGCTGTTAACTTGAAACAATCAACATTGCACAATCGAACCGATTTCACCATGCCTCCTAACCTGCCAAAATCCAAGCATCACACATTTTTTTTTTAAAAAAAAAACACTTTTGCATACAAGGGAACCTTAGTTAAGCATTAGGTTACCGATCAAAGCTTCTCCTAGGCTTCTCAGTTTGGTCTGTACTACTCCGGCCTTTGCTTGATTTGCTGTCGGCGCTCCTCCTTGGCTTCTCCTTGCCATCGACGCTTCTCCTAGACCTTTTATGGTGTCCAATGCTTGGCCTAGAAGTAGGCTTTTCGCATTGGTCTGTGCTTGACCGAAAGCTAAGTTCTTTCGGATCACCACTTGACCCTAGTGAGCTTGAGTCGATTTTCGTGGAACCTAAYTGATCTTTTGGAGGTTGCAGCTTTTGGATTGCTGAAATGAACTTAGTGAGATGCCTTAAATACTCTGGATAAAGCTCCAAATTGCAATGGTTTCCTCCTATGACCCATAATGGCTCATATTTTTCTTTGCATAAGTCCCATAACTGTTTGCCGTGTGAGTAATCCACTACTTCATCCGATGTTCCCTTTATACGAGTAGTTCACAAACAAACATATCAAATTCGCGAAGTCAAAATTCAAAATCTATTTTCACGAGTCACATTTTCCTAGGAAATAAAAGATAGGTCGTATCATCGTATGACTTTTTATGGATAACGGGTTAAMTCGGTACTTACGTGGATAACTAGAACAGGGCAAGTAACAAGGGGCACTTTGTCTATGTTCTGCAACACAGTTGATAAACAGACAAATTTATGTTAGAAGTAAGCTAATTGTCATATTTCATCGATTTCGATCATGATACAAGATTAATTAGTACTGCTAGAATATTTGTTAGGAGTGTAAAATTAAAGGAGCTAAGAAAACCTTAAAAATGTCGAACCAGAAACTTCGCTTGACAGGATACATGACACGAATGCCGGAGAGGATGGCGCTGTGGAGGATGAYAGCCCTGAGCCGTGGCACACGGATCGCTAGCTCGAGAGTCGGTCCGCTGCCAACAGACTGTCCATACAGTATGATGTTCTCATCTTCCACTCCATACTTTTCTCCTAGACATCTGTATGCTGCTTCTATGTCTGCGTATGTGTCCTGCTCACTTGGCTAACAAAAGTGCTTAAACCATTAATAACAACAACACATATAACACACAAAAGCTAGTCAAATTTCATGAATGATGAGTCTAGCATAATAACATGCTAATGCTATTATTATTCATGTACTTCTAATTAATAGTGATACCTTCCCAGAAGATTGCCCATATCCAGAGTAATCATACCTGCAAAACGAAGCGAAATTAACACTAATCATGAACTACATGTTGTGCAAGATTATTATTAGTTTCGCAAACTAACCCCATTAGATTAACACCAAGATGAGCACTGAGTTCCGAAAACATGCTGAACAACTGACCAAGATCAGCAGCATTGCCGTGAGAATACAAAATGGTTAAAGAAGCAGAAGGGTTCTTCACAAAAACAGCAACAATTTCATTGCCTCTTTTAGTGCTCAACTTCAAAACATCAACATTTTCTCTTCTAAGAACATTAGAAAGTGCAAGTTTTTGAGTTGATTCATCACTGATTAGTGTATAAGTTGGTGGGTTTGGAGGGAAAAAGGCAAACTTTGATGCCATTGATGATGTTGCAGATCCCATTATTCTGATCTTTTTTATTTTCACATTAATGATATTGAATTGTTATATCATATAGTTTAATTTGATTAGTGGTATAATGTGTCAAATGTGATATGTTATTGTAAGATTTTTGAAATATTTAACATATTGGATTGGATGTTTTTGAGTTGTTGATTTTCAAATTTGATTTTATAGATTATTAGAAAGGAAGTTTGTGGTGGGAAAAGAAGGAAAGAATGAGTAACAACTATTATATGTTAGTGAGAGTGATTATCGAGATTTAATTAAGGCATTAAATTTAAATTTGAGTTAACTGTCGCTTTTTCCCTCTTAATATTCCTGTTTAAATTAAATACACTAACAATTTGGATTTGTCATTTGTAATAGAATCTTTTCAAAAGATGGATGTGAGGCCATGGAATCATGAGATATGATAATGAATGTGATTTGTTGCTAATTCCTTCATCTTGTTTCTTTGAAATTTTATGATAATTGATTTAGAACAATTTAATTAATTTAATACGAAGTACATTATTGGTTGTTATTTTGTAAATACTTTGTACGAAGTAGTATGAATGTGTTTGTGTTAAATTGTATTCCAGGCATACCCGGCAAACAAAACCAAACCAATATCGCCCGTGAAAACTGGTCACGAGCACAAAGTAAAACTCGAAATTCGTTTTTTTTGAACGAACTCGTAAACCCGTTTTAGAATATTGACCGATTTGATCGACGATTTTGACCGATATGCCTAGTACAAATCGTTTGAATATGTGTTTTAATTATGTACAAATTAACTAATTTCCTTTCCATAAATGTGAGAATAATCTCAAATGATATTTACTCATTTTCTCCTAAGGGTTTTTGTGTAGTTAGTTATTTCTGTTATAACTGTCTGCCAGCTCAGCTCAGCAATCAATTGAGCTTCTATTGCTGTTACTGTTGCATTGTTTATTAAAGGTTGGTTTACTCATTGTAAAGATATAGATTGCAATGATGAACAAACAACTATTATTCTTCTTTCTCTTTTCTTCTTTTATCTCATTGCAATTAATCTTCTTTCTCTTAGAGTTCTACTGAATGAAGTTAGTGCAGTTCTTTTTGCCTTTGTTCAAGTTTGATTCTGTTAGATACAAGTTGATGATCATAGTTTTGACATGGTATCAGAGCTGAGAATCGAGATAAGATAGCACATTGATGATCATCAAATTTCTGCTTCTTGGTATGAATTTTCAGACATTTCTTCTGAGATTGGCAATTTTCTGCTTATTCTGTAATTTCTTAAGATTTCTTTCAGAGTATTGATTTGTTTAATCATCGTTTTGAGGATATTTTTGATTGGTGTTGTTGTGTGAGTAGTTCTCCTACTGCTCATAAGGTGTTTGATTCTTTGTTCCTGAGAATCTCCTGCTTTTTCTTCTTAGTTTTCCTCTTCTTTAATCACCCTTTTTTTTTTGTTTTTTGATCCTCAAATTGCTTATAATCTTCCTTTGTTTCAGTCTTTTTTTTTTTTTGCTTGTTTCTTACCCTTTCTTCTTGCAACCAATTTGTTGTTTTTCAATCATGACTGAACAAAACACAAATAGAACCTGGATCTTACTGCAGATCCCAAGTAAGTTTACTATATACACCCTCAGATACCATTGCACAATTTTGTTTCTGACAAATTTGAAGGACTGGTTTCAACACTGGAATCTCTATGATCAGTGGTCTTCCCAAAAAATAAGATGAGTTTTGTGGATGGATCTTGCCCAAGCTGCAGATCTGAAGATAGTTTACAACACAGCCTGGATAGGTGTAATGAGATGGTTAGAGGATGGTTTCTGAAGTCCATGGGGAATGTGGTTCCAGAAGTGCGTTTCTTCAAGATGTGCTAATGATATGTGGAAAGATATTGAGGATAGATTGGTCAAACCTCTAACCACTCAGTTATATGCAATCAAGATCAAATAGCTCAGTGTGCAGCAAGATAATGACAATGTTGCAGAGTTTTTTGCTAAGATCAAGTTCTATGGGATGAACTTGATGATGTCTGTCCTATGCCATCATGTGAATGTGGTAGATGTTATCCAATCTCACTGCCAAAATTTGAAGATTCTCCAGGATCAAAGTTAATGCAGTTTCTTATGAAAACTAAAGGAAGAGTACAGGCGAGCAAGGAGTTATCATAGATGATGCATCCTACCCAAGAAATTTCTCAAGCCTACAAGATTGTTCTGCAAGAGGAACATCATAATCAGATCAGAGCATTGAAAGTAATACAGAGCCTATGGCATTTGTTTGCTGACAGAAAAAGGTCTTATGAGAATAGGGGTGGGTTTTAATCAAGGAAGGGGTGGCTAGTTTCAACAATAGAGGGGTTTACTCAAGGGAAGAGGAGGTTTTAAGAAGACATACTCCTATATTGGTGATCATGTCACTTTTCAGGGCACACTATTGATAAATGCTGGAAGTTACATGGGTATCCAAGGATCAGCAATTGAATAATCACAAAAGAGCGTTTGCTAATTGTGCTAACTGAAGGTGCATACCAATCGTGTTGGACAAGGGGAAGAAGAAATGGGCATGCTAGTTCACAAAGATCAGTATTCAAAGATCTTGACACTCATTGACAAAAGTGTCCGGAATCAAACAAGTCAGCTGATGCAGGAACATCTCATTCTGCTTTTTTTGCTGGTAAGGTTTGCCTATATTCTCACTTTGATAGTAATGTGGATAGTGGATAGTGGTGCACTGATCACTTTGCATGATTTCAATTATTCACTTCTATGAGAAAAGCTGTGAAAGATAGTTCCTTATATTCCAGATGGAAAAAAGGTCGCAAGTACACACATTGGGGAAGTGAAAGTGAATGATGCTATTATCTTCAAGATGTTCTTTTTGTGCCAGATTTTCATTTCATTTGATAATCTGTTAATAGTTTGTCAATGATATGCAGTGTGAGCCATTTTTGATAACACAGTTGTTCTTACAGGGACCCAACTATCCAAGAGGATAGTCTTGTAATCTGAGATCAGGACTCTATTATGTAATGAAAGCAACTCAAAGACCAAATTTTTCTTCTCATTTCAGCTATCTCCGCTAATACAGCAACTACACTTCAAGACCAACTCAAATAAGCCAAACTCTGGCATTTAATTAGGCATATTCCCTTTTCTAAACTCTCTTTTTATTTCCTGATTTTCAGAGGAATTTTCATGTAATGACAGTATATGTCAAATTTCCTATGGGTAGACAGACAAGCAGCCTTTCCTGTTAGTGTAATAAAGAGTACCAGGGCTTTCCAATTGTTCATGTAGATGTATGGACCTATAGCATGTAACTACAAAAATTGTACGTTTTCATTACTATAGTGGATGATTTTACCAATTTACCTGGTACATTGTTGAAATTCAACATAGATTGTGTTAATATACTCAATAATTTCCTTGCTTATGTTGAGAAATCAATTTTTCCTACTTCAGCATATCATTAGAACTGACAATGCCAAAGAGCTTTGTGAGGTCCATTAAAGATTTATATTATAGAAAAGGAATCTTCACATCAAACTAGCTGTCCTGACACCCATAACAAAATGGTATGTTGAAGGAGCATAAACATCTGTTCAGAAACAGCTAGGGCTTTTGTTTTTTCAAGCAACTTGCCATTACTTATGGGGTTTCTCTTCTTTGTGCAATTATTTGAAATACGATGCCTTTGCAGTTTTACATCAAAAAGTCCTATGAAATTACTTTCAACAACCTCACCAAAATATATACTTTAGAACTTTTGGGTGTTTTGTTTGTCTCTATTTCAAAGTACACAGGTACAAAAGTTGACCAAGGGCAGAGCGCTGTGTTTTATTAGGATATGTTCAGTCAAAGGGTTACAAGGTTCTAAGTTTGAAAAGAGAACATATGTCAGCGGATTTTATTTTTCATGAGAGCATTTTCTTATTTCATAAATCATTCTAAGACCTCTATCTACTTCCAAACTTTTAGTTTTTCTGCACAAGAACATAAGAAATCTTTCATTGATCCTTTCCACAACATTTAGCAGTACTACTATGAATACTTCGATACTTCTGGTTAATTCTTCTATTTTAATGATTCTCAAATTCAACTTATTTAATTTCTCTTCTCCTGAATTTCTGAACAAACACACAAACACTCAGTTTGTTCTTCAGCTATTCTTACCTCAAAGACACTCAGAAGAACATTCAACCTCCTCCTATCTAAAGATATATATTTCTTTCATACAGTATTTTCGAACACTGTGAATTATGTCAAATTGAGCTTTACCCTATTAACAATCCTCATAACTAATATATCGAATATGTGAGCCTGTGTCTTAAATAACAGGCAATAAGGATGAAGATGGATAGTATGACTATGAACAATAGAAATTATTAAGCACTTTAACTAATGGAATTGGATGAGTTGATTTACACCTGGAAGAAGGTGGTGGCGCAGTAAATGGGTCTAAAGGTTAAACACAAGTCAGATGAGTTCATTGAAAAGGTTAGGCCAGTTGGTTGCTAGGGTTACACACAACTCAGGTTTGGGATTATGATGAAACATCTCTCCTGTGGTTTAAAATATTACAATAAAAGTTTATTGCGTAGAGCATGAAAGGATGATCCTGCATCAGTTAGACATAAACAATGCTTCTACATGGAGGACTTCAATGAGGTTTCAATATGAAAATGCCACGACGGGAGTTCCAAATCCATTAACAAAGTTGTAGGTTCACAAATCACTCTATGGTTTAAACAAGCATCAAGGCAGAAATGGTTTTCGTAAGTACAGCAGTGAACTATTGCTCAGGCGGTTCAAACAAATCAAGAATGATTATTCTTTGTTCACTCAAACAAAAGAAGGGTTCTTTTACTGTGGTGGCAATTTATGTGGATGATAATATATCACAGGAAATGATATTGAAGTATTCAAACTCAAGCAACATTTGAATGAGATTTAAGCATCAAAGATCTTAGCAAATTGAATTACTTCTTGGAATGGAAGTTTCTTATGCTCCAGATGGGGTTGTTTTATCCAAAGGAAATAACCAAGAGGTTATTAGCAGCTAGTTTTGGATTCTTTTAAGTCGTTGTTACCCACTACCTCAAATCTAAAGTTGACTGCAAGTGGGAATTCTCTAGAAGATGCAAGCTATTACAGAAGCATGGTGGGAAATTTGAATTTTCTCACCAACACAGACAAACCTAGCTTACACTGTGAGCACAATAAATTCATGCAACACCAAGGACTCTATCTACATGCTCTACACTCATACTCTCTCCTATGTTGCACACACTACAGGACAAGGGATTCTTATGAAAGGTTCATCCACTTGTTTTACAAGCATTCTCTGACTCTGATTGGGCTCTTGTCAAAGATTCCAGGAGATCTGTCTCTGGATATGTTTAAAGCTAGGCAATTCTCCTATTTCCTGGAAATCTAAGAAAGGCTACAGTCGAATCTTCCTCAGAAGCAGAATACAAAGCAATGGCCAATGCTGCTTCAGAAGTCACTGGATGGTTAGACTGTAAGCAGATCTTGGTGTTCTAATTTACAGCCTGTCCAACTTCACTGTGACAATCAATCGCAATTTACATTGCAAGGAATCATGTGTTTCATGCAGGACTAGCACATTGCCTATAGACTGCATTTTACAAGGGAGAAGTTCTAGAAGGTAGATCCAGCTGACCTACTTGCCTACTTCCTCTCAGCTTGCAATATTCTTACAAGATTCTGCCTCTTAGCAGTTCAATGAATTGTTGTCCAATCTTGGCATGTACACGAAGATTGAGGGGTGTGAGAATACTAAGCATGCAACAAGGGTTTTTGTGTAGTCAGTTATTTCTGTTATAACTGTCTGCCAACTCAGCAATCATTGAGCTTCTATTTCTGTTACCTGTTGCATTGTGTATTTAAAGGCTGCTTACTCATTGTAACAATATCGATGCAATGATGAACAAACAACTATTATTCTTCTTTCTCTTTCTTTCTTTTATATCATTGCATTAATCTTCTTCTCTCTTAGAGTTCTACTGAAGTGAGTTAGTGCAGTTCTTTTTGCCTTTGTTCAAGTTGATTCTGTTAGAATACAGTTGATCATATTTGACACCCCTTTCTTTCCGTTATTTTTCTTAACCTACATTATTCCTTTCCGATTCACCCAACTGCTTCGAAATTTTTCCCTTTCTTGAGTTGCACTCATAGAGCCAAATGGATTTTTGTTGATGGGTTGGTGATTGTTGGATTTAGTTGGGAAGTTTCGGAATTGTAGTATGGTTTGTTCGCAATGTCAGTAGCATTTTTCATTCGCTTCCCTCTCCTCCTTGATCGTCAATCATCATGGTATAATATCTCAGTGAGAAGTAGTTTGTTCTTTTGGTTTGATAATAAATTATTCTGAAGTCAAATGCTAATTCGATTTCTGATATCTATATACAATTGTAAGATTATGTGAGCACTTGGTTTCTATTAATGCTAATTCATGAGCCTAGTTAGGTAAGTTACTTGATTTCTTATTAATTATTAAACTTGATCTTACGTGGACGATATTTGGTAAATAAGTTGAAATCCAAAGCAATTAGAATTTCAAAACCTCTTAACAATATTTGGAAAAATAATTCAGCAACCACTAAGTGAAACTCAAGTTACCCAACCCAGGCATCCTGGCCAACCAACGAACTACGAGCGGAGGGATGCTAATCAATCCATTGGATTGATAAAAAATTGTCAATCCATGACATTTGATAAATTAATGGAATATTTATTTACAATATTGTCATTTATCTTTTTCTTTTTCATAGCGGCACACTCACCATTGAACCCCCTTTCAGCACCTCGAACAACCACCTTCGATGTACCATCCTTCAAACAATCACCACCTCACTTATCTACCATTTTTTCCCAACAACCATCGTTGTAGACGACGACTCTTCAACTACGCCAACGACTTCCTCCGACGTTGAAGCTTCGCCAATTGCGGTGGTGCCAATTGCGGTGGTGCCTTACCACGACAATTACAATTCAATTTCGTTCACCAAAAAATCATCAATCGATTGAAATCAAATAGAGGGGTTTTCCTAAATTGAATTGATATCCTTAATTAAATTATGGAACTTAGAATTGGAATCAAACATGGAAATTTATCGATTAAGAATTGAATTTGTGTGATTCCAAAACTTGTTAGTAAGAATTGAATTGAATTGGATTTTTTGGAGGTTGCGACTCTTGCGAGTGAGGTGTGGTGGTGGTGAATTGGCGTGAAGGGTGGTTATAGAGACTAAGACACGACTTAGAAAAACCCTAATAAAAACTTGATATGAATTAATTATGGAAAAAACTATATGTAGCCCTAAAGGCTGCATATAAACAAGGCTACTGGCTACATATAAACATTAAATATGTTACTTAAAGGGAAAAGAATTAAGAGTTCATATAAAATTGTGCCATTAATTGATGTTTTTTCTACTTTCGAATACTTATATACAACATAGAGTTTCATATAACATAATCCGTTAATTATTACTGTCTATTCTAGAGACAATGCTAAAATATTAGAATATCATTATTATATACTCCGTTGTCTCCGTATATATTAGAAAACTCAGAACATTTGTTCCGTTATAAACATAATTTATATAGGTGTATAATATATAAGAGTAAAAATTACAAACAAGAGATAATAGTAGTAGTACAAATTAAACATAAAAGGTGAGCATTTTATAATTAAGCAAGAGCAAAAAAAAAAAAGGATATATATATTTTTTGGCAGTGTTCACGTAACACCGTACCAAATGATGCAGCCAAAAACAAGACTATATATATGTATTACGAGTAGATCTTCTATCAAGTTCTTCCGTTTTTTTAGTTGTTCTTTGGTGGATGGCGTTGCGGTCCACGATAATCAGCGTAAGCTACAAAAGCATCCACGTCTCGCRGCTCTCTTGGKAGTAATTTTCTAGCAACTTTTCGAAAACGTTCGATCCTCGAACCATCGTTTTCGAACGAAGAGGGCATTGATTTCGAAGAAACTTTTGCGACTGCAAAGTCGCATTTGTTAACAACATTGCCTGACTTCTTTGGAGTTGTGAGGTTTTCATGCTCCAAYACATTTACATCATTAATCATCGTCGTCCTTAACRTGTGTTCTTTCGATTTGCTTTGCTTATTATCGGTAGAGGCGCTAGCTACCATTGCGGTTACCTGCAAAATATATATGCCATGCAAGTATTATATCAAGGGTGTGTACCAAATCTAGTACTTTTTATTTGGTAATTGATAATAAATAGTGATAAATATTGCTAAACAACATTACATACACTATTCGTATAAGAAGATTATTATCGTATTATATTTCTTATTCTCCCGATAAGGTTTTTTTTCTTTGATGATCGATAAGGTCTTAATATATAATGAATAATATTGATCCGAGGTTATATAATACGGAGTAGGTCACACTTTTTTAACATATTGAAAATAGTAACGAGTAAGTGAATTGAAGTACGTAGATCACTTTAATTTTATAAGAACTTCATACCTTTGCATTAGAAGGAACTTCCAAATTTTCTGCAAACATAGAGAAATGGATCGAGTCAACAAATTGAATCTTTCATATTGAAAGGTAGTGTGAGATTAAACTAAAATGAATTAACCGAAGTGAAAAATAAGTCCAAAAAAAGGACTTTTAAAGTAAAATTATATGTAAACACAGAATTTGTACTTAAATTTCAAAGAATACACGAGAATATATTGTCTTATAATTCTATGCATGCAAGTGGAGTATCATAATGTCCCCGATTTAAGTGAAACTTATTTCATGTAATAATTAAATTTACAGAAAAATAAATTAAGAAAAGTATATGTAAAAGATCTAAATGATTTCTCTATATGTCAAGGTATTTACCACCTAAATGAACCTCGTCTCAAAAGATCAGAATAAAGCACACTAAAAGCTTCTCAAACATACATCTAGTCATCTACGTACATGACTACATACCACTCCTGATCAATGGTTTTACAACCATCGTCAAAAGATGAATATTTTTCGCTACGCTTGTCATATGGAGACTCGAACATAAAGTCAATGAATAAGATAGATGAACAAGATTTGATTTTAAGTCTTGGATAACGTCTTAGTAATTCTCAAAGA